>STGP01018228.1:6524-22144 GCA_004918865.1 Caryocar brasiliense | reverse complement strand
GTAGTACATTTGCGTGATTATTTATTTTTTCAAAAAAATTATGTATTTATTTTTGGGCTTTGTTGCAGATTACACATTTTGGTGATAAAGTTATTCTGGAAGATCCAATTGAGAGGTACATCCTTTTTCGTGTAAATAATAAATATTGAAGTTGGAATCTTCCCGTTTGACTGTTTGATGATCAGCTCTGATAATTATTATTATTATGTTTAGTGGTTAGCTTTATTCGCTTAAGAATTTGTTACTGTGGGAACTTATATGATGATGGAAAGGATTCTTGTGTGCTGAGAGGCGCAAAAAGTGGGAAAATTTTGAACCTGGAAACTTTCTGTTGCATTCCCTTGTTATGTGTATATTGCCCATGGAACCATCCACCCAAATTGGAGACAAATTGTAAGGAATATTACATGGCGGTGAAGAATATTCTTCCTACTTGAGCTCTTGTAGCATTTTGAAGTGCATTCACTTGCGCAATGGTTTTGTTTATATTCCTGCATTATTCTTGTGCTGTATTTTAATAAATGATTGTTTTGCCTCTGATTGAAAGAGAAATTTATTTTGTTGGGAACATTTTTTTGCTGTAGTAAAAGCAGTGAAAAATGTGCTGGTTTCTGCATTGACCCCACCAGAAATTGATACTCAGGGTCAAAATTTAGTGATGTGAACAGATATAGTTATTGAGGAGGTATTGGCATGATTCACGTCTGACGTAATTTTACTCAGATGTGAAAAATTAGTGTATAAATTTTTGTTCAAGTTTGTGGATTTACATATTTTTTAGCTTTCTTTGGTCACTTCACTTTCAGCATTTCTGTTGATTGATTTTGTTGTCTGCAAGGTTGACTAATCAGTTGTAGCATTTGCTTGTTTCAGCTGGCCAATATGTGATTGCTTGATTGCCTTCTATTCCACTGGTTACCCCCTTGAAAAGGCTGAGGAGTATTCAGCTTTACGAAAGTAAGCTTTACTTCTTGTCTATCTGCTGGTTCTGCATGATTTAATTAGTTGAATATGCTTTTCCAATACAAAAGTGAATTTGACATGTTGAAATTGTTCATGGAATTGAAATCAGTAACTTATTTATTGCGTTGAAATTGTTCATGAAATTGAAATTGGAAACTTATTTTTTGGTGGAATAAATTGCCATGGTCAGCATAAACCATACCCATAGCAAGTTGTTTTGAGTTATTGCATCGAAGAATGGTGCAAATACATGCCTTCAATTTCCTTCTTGTAGCTCTCCTGGTATGTTTAGTCTACTGTCCCTTAGGGCACCTTGTCTTTGTCCATCTTCCAGCTCTTCACTCTCTTTTAGAGAAAGGAGGAGAGAGAGATTCATCAAACATGCACATGAATGCTCCTCCATATGTTCTTTTGTGGAAGAACTTAGATAACGTATCCAATAAACTAATTCAAGTTACCTAATACCTGGCTGGAATACATTTTTATTTGATTTCTGTTGTATGTTCTACTTAACTTTTTTAAATAGCTTTGATATATAGTTTAAGAGGACCTAATGAGATTTTGGAGGGGGTGCTTATTGTATTGTTTTACCTTTCTGGGGAGAAATTTTTGATATGTCAAATCGCTCGCTTTTGATTCAGGCCTTTCCTAGTAAACGAGCTTGAGCCACAATACCTTCTCCTTGACAGAAGGAAGGTATATGAGGTATGCAGACTAAACTTTCATCTTATTGCCAATATCCATTTACTTTTTTCAATTCTTCTGGCAATACTGCAGCTTTTTTCCTGCTTTTCCTCTGAAAATTTCCTCTGAAAACACATATGCTATGATTCAGTGACAATTTGTATATTTGTTATGGATTTTGTACTGACTCTTCTGGAGGATGTCTTGGCACATTTCCATTTGCTAATCCCAATTGCTTAATAGCATTAGTCAGTGATCTTTTGAAAGAAATGTTCAGTGTAATTGAGTGGTACTATGACTGTAATTATTCCATTCATTTTGAAATTGAATTATTCGGTAATTTTCTTCCTTTTCTTTCCTCTGTTGGGTGGTTGTGGGGTTCAAGCGTCTTGAAATGTTTGGAATCCCCGTTCCGCGATATGCCCTTGTGAATAGAGAATTCCCATATCAAGAGCTGGACTATTTTGTTGAGGAAGAAGATTTTGTCGAGGTTCATGGCAATCGTTTTTGGAAGCCGTTTGTCGAGAAGCCTGTTGATGGTTAGCTTTTCTATATTTTCCAGATATTTGTGTTATTTCTACTGTTTCTTTTGTATGTTATTCAGGTGATGCATATTATTGCTCGCTTTTGCTCGATGCTAGATCCTGGTTTTGAAAAAGTATAAACTTGATCTCTATCATCTAGTTCACATTTTTCATGCATCTGGAAATGAATAAATAATAATATGAATATACTTATTTGTCGGATGGTACAACTGTCCGGTTTGTGCATTTATGCTTTGACTGCACGCTTGTAGGTGTAGATAACTTTTGATGGTCTTCCGGAATTCACTCTCTCATGATACGAAAACATTAAGAATTTTTTGAAAATAATGGGAGGATCAGCAGTTCTTGTTGCTGGTGGTCTTTTTCTGTCTCACTGTTTGTCTTGCTTTATTGCTTCCACAAAATCTGGTGGAGCTCTATTAAGACCATGTTGAGATTGGAAACATAATTAATTGTGATTAGTTTTATGCAATATTCTGTTGTATGTGCCTAGCTAGAACTTCTAGAATATGCACCTACGATGAGCGTATGTGATAATGGCTTGCATTTTGTACTTGTGTTACCAGGGGATGACCATAGTATTATGATATATTATCCCAGTTCAGCAGGTGGAGGCATGAAAGAATTGTTTAGAAAGGTAAGCTCCTCTATCGGCAACTCTTTTTTGAAGAACTTTGAACTGGAATGCTGTCAGACTTTGATAAGAAAATGACAGTAGTCCACTGTTTATAATGTCACGTAGGATCTTGAATCCTAGCTGATTCTTCCATGAAGACATAGTTGAAACTGTATGGATGTTGAAAAGAATTAAATAGTCGGGGGTAGTGGATATATTTGTCTGTGATGTAGAAGTTAATGCCATATGTTGTTAGTAAGTGTCATTGACGTGAGCTAAGGGATGCAATGTTTAAAATTTACTGGTCAGCTACTATTTTAATTTTCAATGCTGATTTCAGGTAGGAAATCGGTCAAGTGAGTTCCACCCAGAGCTTAGAAGAGTGAGGCGTGAAGGCTCATACATATATGAAGAGTTCATGCCAACTGGAGGAACAGATGTCAAGGTTGTACAGATTGACACTTAAATTGCTTTGCCCTTGTTTATTTTACTTTCTAGTTCAATAAATAGTGTTGTTTTTCTTTTTTACATATTTTTCAAAGCACTGATAGTGGTTTCCTTTTGAAATAGTTGTATTATTCTCCCAGGCGCCTTTGTTGATCAAAGTTAATTTTAAAAGGGCTAATAATATCATCTTTAATTTTGAATTTGAGGAGGATGAATTCTGCTGATCGTGCTCATGGAGAATGCCTCACCTCTCTAATCTTTCAGTCATTATAGGTTTTTATTATTCTGTCCATGATTTGTAGTCTAGTGTGCTCTGTTACATGAAAAGGAGACTATATAAGTCTTTGGAGATAGATTTTAATTTAAGAATGACTTAGTATCATGCATGAAGTAGGGAAAGCATTAGAGATCAATAGAGCTTTATTGGTGAAGAATTTAAATAGAGCCTCAATAGATACTTAATGGATCAGCCTTTACTAGTGATGGTAAGCACTGATTATCTTGCTTTATGAGACAACTGTAGCTTCTCATTGTTGCATGTTATACAACTAGTGTGTTTATGTAACTTGCAATATAAGGTCTGTTCTACCTCTGAGAATCAGTAGAATTCTAATTTAAGGTTTGATTGAGTTCACCCAGTCTTACAAAAAAATCAATTTGGAACCTGATGATTGGTGTTTCTACTTATTGTGGTTGAGCTCTCTTGCAGTGAGCGAGGGTTCTCTTTCCATTGCTTTGCAGTATCCTTCCAAATATCATAAGCCCAAGGAATTGCCTTCTGGGTTGGATAAGATGTGCATGTTCTTTGCTGTACATATCTCATTCTTGTAACAGTCATAGCATTGGGTGTTATATACAAATTCCTTTCTGTCCCTGCAATTTATTGGTCACTTGCAGGGCTTTGAAAGTATTCTGTATCTGTTTTATTGCATTATTCCCTTTCTGGGCATATTGCTGTTTTTTGTGTGCAATTTGACGATTCTGTACTGTATATTAATTTATGCAGCAAGATCTGACTGGTTGCTTTGGGATGCCATTGTTGATTTTAGGTTTATACAGTTGGCCCCGAATATGCTCATGCTGAAGCAAGAAAGTCTCCTGTTGTTGATGGTGTAGTTATGAGAAATCCTGATGGCAAGGAAGTAATTTCCTGTAATACCTATCTTGTTTTCTGAATCCTCATTTTTTTGTTTCTTGTAGTTTATTGTTTCATTCCGATATAAGTCAGCCTTTTGAGATTATGGGAAAACAGGATATGTTTATGAGTCTTAAAATTGTTGGTTATTGGTTTAATCGAGATGTGTCATTTCTTATTTTCGGTGAGTGTGCACTGAATTTACAAACACCTATTCCTGACACTTCTCATAAGGTAGTTTATGCAAAAATGTCACATAGGTTTCATTACATTGGGCAGTTGTCCTAGTAGTACTGTGTTGAAGATAAGATCTTTAAAAGATGCTCTTACTCTTTTTGACAGGTTAGGTATCCAGTGCTGCTAACACCCAATGAGAAGCAAATGGCAAGAGAGGTTTGCATTGCATTTAGACAAGCGGTATGAAATCTGGTTCTGGTGTTGAATAATTGGCATTTTCTGACTTCCAAAATATCATTGTTCAACTAACATGAATCTCTCCCTGATTTAGATTGTTTTAATTATTGTTGCTTGTGCAATTTTGTTATTTACATGTGTAGGTAAGACATTTCAATTTTTTCACTTCACAATTGTCTTTTCAAATTAATTAAGTTTTTTCTAGGACAATGTGCACATATTGTTATTGACTCTTGCACGCTGGATGTGTGTGGATGGGAGGAGGTTTTCTTAGGTCCATTTGGTCCTGCTTTTTCAAATGCTTCATCCTCTTGTTGTCCCGGATTTTTTTTACTGTTTGAATTTTTTATAGCCTCTTCAAATTTTGTCATTAATTGCTTTGGCACATAGTTTACTTTCCTGGTTCAGGCCCTTCTCATTCCTTCTTTAAGAGCAACTTGTATTGTTTGAAATTGTTATTATCACAGCTAGCATTAAACTACAATGGTGTACTTGTTGCTTGCAGGTTTGTGGATTTGATCTCCTGCGTTGTGAAGGACGGTCATATGTATGTGACGTGAATGGATGGAGCTTTGTGAAGAACTCCTACAAGTATGCTTAATAAATATTGGAACATTTTCAACTTATTTGGTGCTGCTTCGACCTGCCATATGTTGGTTGCAATTTAGTCTAAAGAGTTGTGCTTTATTTTCTTTAGATTATAAGAGCATACTATATTCTTGTTGTTATCGCTTTTATTCACCTTTTTGTTACATTCGTCACATTCATTAGATAGCAATTGTCAGAGTACTCATAGGTGCAATCATTTTGTTGGCTTCATTGTTCAAGAGTGAGTTTTTGCGAGACCAGTACATGTTAATTCGCTATCTTCATTTCTTTTATTGGGCAGCAGTGGCATGTTACATGGCATTACAGTTATGATTTAATGTTTATGCTTTGTGCTTGATTTTTCTCACTTGGGCTGTTCTTCTTATTACAAATGTCACAATTATCTCAGTTGTGATTGAGCTTATTTACCTTTTCTCCTCTGAATTTAGATATTATGATGATGCTGCTTGTGTTATGCGGAAGATGTTTTTGGATGCAAAAGCTCCTCACCTCTCATCAGCTATTCCACCCACTTTACCATGGAAATGCAATGAACCAGTCCAGCCTTCTGAGGGATTAACACGTCAAGGCAGTGGGATTATTGGCACATTTGGGCAGTCTGAGGAGTTACGCTGTGTGATTGCTATAATTCGTCAGTATGTCATATTTCACTAGGTATCTTCCTGTCATATTTAATTTACGATAATTATCATTCTTACTTCTTTATTTCTGCTGCTTCTTTTTTCTGCGGGCAGCGGTGACAGAACTCCGAAACAGAAGGTGAAATTGAAAGTTACTGAAGAAAAGCTACTTAACTTGATGTTGAAGTACAATGGGGGACGGCCCAGATCTGAGGTGATATTTTGGTAGTTTAATGATTTAGTTTTTCCGACTCCTAATGGTCTAGTTTACATATTCTTCCTTTTGCAGACAAAACTTAAAAGTGCTGTTCAGTTGCAAGATCTGTTAGATGCTACAAGACTGCTTGTACCTCGTACAAGGTACCCTTCAAGTTTAATAATTCTGCTGATATGACTTTGCAACCATGGTGCCACTATGCAAGATCCTATGCAATCTGTTTTTGACAGCACCGATGTGCAAATCTCAAGTGCATTTTCAATCTATAACCACATATTCATAGTGGGTCTCACATGATCTTTGCCAAAGATTTTGCTGTTCTCCAATTACATAGAATATCATAAGTACGCAAATGGAGAACAGTAATAGTTCTGGGGCACATTCTGTATTCTAAACTGAAATACTGAATGTGGTGCTCATACCTTTGTATTTTGAGCTTCTATGACTGACAACTAAATCAGGAACAGATAATGCATGACACCTTTAGGACTTTATAGATGCCCATTCTGATTTATTTGTGTTGTTTAACATTACATAGGCCTGGTCGAGAAAGTGATAGTGAGGCAGAAGACATTGAGCATGCTGAAAAGCTACGCCAAGTTAAAGCCGTACTTGAGGAGGTTGTCTGATTTCTATCAATTTGTTGGTTCTTCAAGATATTTGTTAATGTACTAGTGCTATTATTCTTATGCCCTTCATGGCTGAACTCAATTTAGCTTTATATGTTCATTTGTTGTACCTTTTCATGTACCTCTGGCTCTTTGCGCAATGTTGTTTCTATAAATTGGACCTGCTTATGGTGGATTTCTCTTCAAGTTTTCCCTTTCTACTTCGATTTTCCAGAAGTTTGACTGGATAATGGCCTTTTCTATGAAGGGAAGTTGAACTGTGAATTGGTTGATGGTTGGTGCCTTAGGTTGCTTTTAAACCATTTGGAATAGCAGTGTTCATGATGTTCCAATCTCATGTTTACTTGGATTTCTACTTACATTCTCTCGAATAGACTGCTAAATTATTTCAAAAGTTTGTTATCATGTTTTTTTCACCTTGCGAGTTTTTTGGTTCTTTATGCAGGGGGGGCATTTCTCTGGTATTTACAGGAAGGTCCAACTGAAGCCTCTAAGGTGGGTGAAAATGCCAAAAAGTAATGGTGAAGGTGAGGAAGAGCGGCCTGTTGAAGCTTTGATGGTGCTCAAGTATGGGGGTGTTCTCACCCATGCTGGCAGAAAGCAGGTGTTAATAATCAAGATCTAGATCTTGGTTCCGTTTTTTGATTTTGCATTGCATATATGGTAATGAGTCTAAGAATTGCCATTTGCTATTTCGGTCTTGTGTCAAATGTTAACCTTTTCTTTTTGTTTGCAGGCAGAAGAACTAGGAAGATACTTCCGAAATAATATGTACCCAGGTCAAGACACTGTACTCAGCTGCTTTAATTTATAAATGAACTCGTTACTTTGTTTAAGGGAATAATCCATTTAATGGGAATGTGGTTACTTTAGATTTGTTCTTTCGATGTCTTTTTTAGTCCTCTTTTCACTTCTTTGCTTTAGACTTTGAATTTTTCTTCGCCGGTTTGGAAGATCCTGTATTATGGCTTATCTAAGTTTGGCATGGTATTATGGCTTCATGTGAATACAATTTAACTTGGGTATCAGTGAAGTTCTTCTATGCTAAGGTTGTTGAACTCATGATTCTATTTAGAATTGTTAGAGAGTTTATAAACCCGTATTGTAAAATTGTACGATTTTACAAACTTTGCAAAATTATATATAAACTTGTAAAATGCAACAATTGTAACATTTGAGGAATATTATCAAAAAAAAGTTGATAGTATACTTTATATTTACTCTAGTCTTCAAATTTTATCAGCATATTACATATTTTGTAAATATAATAAAATTTGAATAAATGAATAATAATTTCAGATTTTTGAAAAAGCAAATCCTATTAAGCATTAAGTTATATCAAAATCAAAAGGAGAAAATAGTTATTCTACAATCTAGATGGATATTATTTCTATTTGAGCAGAAAATGCTGTAACTTGAGAAAAGATTAGCAGATTGATTCTGCAGAATATTTCCTTCTAGATCTAAAATATTCATTACAGCAGTGTCAAAGTAGGTGTGGTTGCCATGTAAACTTCTTCTGCTTCTGCTGATAAAGTTACATGAAAGAGCAGGTGAAGGCACAGGCCTGCTTCGCCTCCATAGTACATATCGTCATGATCTTAAAATCTACAGTTCTGATGAAGGCCGTGTGCAGGTATAGCATAGTTCCACACTTGATATTTGGATGTTTCAGTTGTGATCTTGTCTGGCACTTTCTTGTGTTATGTCCAAGCTTTGAGGGATTGAATTGTCACACATCATTCACAGTAAGTTTGTTGACAGATGTCTGCAGCTGCATTTGCCAAGGGCCTGCTTGATTTGGAAGGACAGTTAACACCAATCCTGGTCTGTAGTCTTTTCCTTTAAAAGCTTTGGAACTTGTGGGCGATAGAGTTCTTAACTGACTTGATAGCCTTTTTTAAGGTCTCCCTTGTTAGCAAGGATTCTTCTATGCTGGATGGACTTGACAATGCCAGCAGTGAGATAAAAGAAGCTAAGGTTTGTATGTCTCTTTGAAAGATATTGTGAACCTGGTTTACGCATCTGGTGTGGACACAGTTTTTCAATTAACTTGTATTTGGTTTTTGTTTTCCTAATCACTCTTAGGAATTGCTTTCTGCCTTATATGTTCATTGACTTGACTGAGCATGTTCTAGGAGTTTTGTTCTTTAGGAGTCTGACTGGGATCAAGCATATTTAAGATTTGGACGCTGCTATGTTATATACTAAACATAAGTAAGAAGAAAATGTGATTTCCTCAGTGTTGTTAACTTTTGCAGGCTAGGTTGAATGAGATAATAACTTCTGGTGCAAAGACAGCCAATAGCAACGGATCATTGGAGTGTCCTTGGATGATTGATGGAGCTGGACTGCCTTCCAATGCATCGGAACTTTTGCCCAAGCTGGTAGTTGCATTTTTAAGTGAAAAATGATCAGCTAACTGCCTGTAAAATTAGAGGGGCATATAAGATGCAGGCATCACGTGTTATGTGCCTTTTGTTTTCAGTTTTACTTGGTGATGAGACTTAAAGAATTTTCAATCACTGCCTTCTATTGTCAGTTGTTTGTCTAGCAGTTTCTCAACTGTTATTATCAAACTGCCATGAGTCTTGCTTTGTTGGCAGAAGAAAAGTAGTTTGACATTTTTATGTTTCCTTTGCCTTTTATTGGGGTGGGTGTTGGATTGGTCAACAGGTAAAGTTGACTAAGAAGGTCACAGAACAAGTGAAACTACTTGCAAAGGATGAAGATGGAGAACTTACAGAGGCAAGCACTTATGATGTGATTCCCCCGTACGACCAAGCAAAGGCCCTTGGTAAAACAAACATTGATATAGATCGCATTGCTGCTGGATTACCCTGTGGTAGTGAAGGGTTCCTTCTAATGTTTGCTCGCTGGAGGAAACTTGAAAGAGACTTGTATAATGAACGCAAAGAGTAAGTTTTTACAATTTTTGAGTTGATCATCAACTTCTTTTGGTCAGTAGATACCCTAGTGGTGGCGGTTTTTGTATTTCCTTCAGCACACCTTAACCCTTTCTACTTTAACTGATTTCAACATTTGAGTCTGGTTCTTTTTTGTTTTTTCTTTTCAAAAGATAAAACTAAATATAATTTTTGTCCTGCTTTTAAATATATGTGATGAAATGTTAAGGTTCATTTCAGACTTTGTGAATGCTCAGCTAAAATCTTAGTTGTTTGCATGCTGTATTTCTAGTTAGAATACCATGTTTGACATTGTGATTATGGATTTTCTTGCAGACGTTTTGATATAACACAGATTCCTGATGTTTATGACTCTTGCAAGTAAGTTCTATGTTTCTTGATGCTGCTTCTTAGAAAGAGTAATATTTATTTGTTAGAGATAACAAAATCTATTCTCTATGCTTCACTTAAACTTAAGCTTTTGGATTCTTGATGTTTATGACTCTTGCAAGTAAGTTCAATGTTTGCAGATGCTCCTTCCTAGAAAGAGAAATATTTAACTATTAGGAAAAATAAAATATATTCTTTGTACATCACTTAAAAGCTTAAGTTTTTGTGTTGATTGGTTCCATTAATATAGTGTTAGAGCCTTTGTGACCACGTGGTTAAGATTCTTGGTGCTTGTATTCTTAATAATTAATTTCAACACAAGATAAAGAAGACTTGTGCTTGTTCACGCTTCAAGCTCATTGAGCTTTTGCGTGAGGGAGCGTGTTAGAGATAATAAAATATATTTTATAGGTCTCACCTGACAGCCTAAGCTTGGTTTCATTGATATTAACAAATTGTAACAGACTGAAAATTTTGAATTTGCAAGTCTGTTCTTGGTTATTTTCTAAGGACATTCATTGTCTACAAGTTCTTGTTTCTCTTGTTGTTTTTAAGTTTTTGCACTTTTCTTAGCATCATTCCGCCCCACTTCCCAGTGATTCTGCACTAGAGTTGAATTGGGTTAACTAGGTCAGAACCCCAAGGATTCAATACGTCCTGATTCCATCAGTTTTAGTTTCTGGCTTTTCTACCTGTGGTAGAAGCATTGTGAAGAACTGGGAACATGAGCTTGAAGCCTTCTAACTCTTCTGTCTCCAATTTCTACACTCAGAAATCTCTAAGTGCTAATTTTTGAATTGCTTTACTTTAAGGGATCTTAAGATGACAATAATATCTAAAAGAAATATCATAATAATTGCCTAGGAGCATGAGAAATTTGTACTTAGACTGGCAAGGTCTTGAGATAAAAATTATTGGTCCATCAATGGTGGTGGTTTGGGCTGCTTGGTGTCAGTGTGGTTGTCAGGGTTCAGGGCATAGTTACATGGTAAGTGCTAGATGCGTGTCTGTGTGATTGTTCATACTTACATGGGAACGCCAGAACCTATTAGTTTGTGCTTGCACTGAGTATGAGGACAAAATATATGTAGTTGGTTGGCAGAAATATCTTATGTTGCAGCACGTCATTATGTGATCAAACTCAAATTTATGGTGATGTCTTGCCTTAATGCAAAATCTCGTATGGAAAGCGATGTTCTGATTGTTTGTTTTGATTGGCTATTTTCCAATTTTGCAGATATGATCTCTTGCACAATGCTCACCTTAATCTAGAAGGGCTAGACGAACTCTTCAAGGTTGCTCAGGTACAGACTGAGCTGATCCCATAATTGCCGTATATTTGCCCCTCTAGTGTTGTACCGTTGTAATTATCGCATGGAAATACTACAAAGCTATTTGCCTGCAATCCCTTAGGATCCATTCTGATGGCAATGCCATATGTCCTTTGACACTGTTTGTGATTATGGAAATGCTCTTGTCCCCAAGATCCTAGTGTTGGTAACAGGGGATGGACTCCATATAGGAAATAGATTGCATTGGGAGAGAAGCACGTGTATTGTTTTCTTTTTGTTAACTTTTATTGTGATTTGTAATAACATATAACTTAAAAAATGTAATGTATAGTCTAAAACATTGTACAAGGTCAAACAATGGAAATATGTCAAAACACATTAATAAGCTATAATAGTTGCTGAGAATATTAAGTAATGTAGTGCTGTCTTTGCAGTTACTTGCAGATGGTGTCATTCCAAATGAGTATGGAATTAACCCAAAGCAGAAATTGAAGATTGGCTCGAAGGTAAAGTTCCTGATGTGATGCTTCCTCACATTCCCTATGAATCCTCAATTAATTATCAGGCTTGTTATTTCTTTAATTGCCTACAAAGCTGCACTTGATAGTTGTACTTGTGGTTTACGAAGTAACTCATTAAGCAGTATCTTTAAGGCCTATAAAGATACCAGTTAGAACACCTTTATTCTGAGCATGAACATGCTGTTGCCCTGCTTGTGCTGGTTATTGCCTTTGACATCAATAGCAACGTACAGAAAACTAAATTAATATTGACTCCCCATCCATGGTAAGAGTCCTTGTTTTTAATAAGTTTGGAAGTTGGAGCTGTGTGAGCTTCCTTCTCCATTGTGTGGCTCTGGACTCTCCTGCATCATTTTAGCCGTGGTTGTCTTTGGATCATGTATGTTTGCTTCTGCCTTGTTAACTGCAACCACTGCTGCCTATGAATATTCACAGTTGTACCAACTTTGAAGATAGCAAAATATTCTTTTTTTTTTTTTTTCTGATTCAGATTGCTCGCCGTTTGTTGGGTAAAATTTTAATTGATCTGAGGAATACACGTGAGGAAGCCATTAGTGTTGCAGAATTAAAGAGTAGTCCAGATAGATGTACACCAGCTGTGAAGACTGATAAAGAGAATTTAGATCATCAATCAAAGTTCTTCATAAAGAGTGAAGACATAAGAAGAACGAGTACAAGTGATATGTCAATGGACCAGGATGATGATGAAGATAAAGAGACACAGTACCGTTTGGATCCAAAGTAATTGCTTTGACATTTTGATTTGCATCTCTCTTTTGTATTATTGACTAATTCAAGGTTTCTTTTTTCATCAGGTATGCAAATGTCAAGACACCTGAACGCCATGTTAGGACACGCCTTTACTTTACATCAGTAAGTATAATTTGTCTATGCTTTCTTTTCCACCATATTACATATTATCCCATGATATCTCCACCCCCACTCCCCCGCCACCTGCTCTCTTTCTCCCTCATTAACTTGGAATCACAATTTAAAAGAGTGAATGATAACTTGGTTTCCTCTTTCCCGTTTAGATGATGGAAGTGCTCGAATGCTCTCCATCTTACCACTTTTTCCCGAGGATAAAAGATATGTTTCAGTAGCTACTACATGTGGAAATTGGATATTTTTAAGCAAATTGACTCCATGTAAGGAGAATTTTGTACTATAAGATTGTTAAGGCTTTTGTGTCTTGGTAATGACATCAATGTGTTGGGAAATTATTGACTGTTGAAAAAACAGATTGTTTTTTATCGTCTTATTAATGTTTAGGGTTCACATCTTTCCTTTCTCATCATTCAGTAAAAGGGCCTTTAATTTGTCTAAGGGGATCTTGTGATTTTTCTCCATCATGTTCACATTTATATCTTGTCTGATGCAAAGATTTGCATGATTAATTGATATTCATTGGCATCTAGTAAACATAAATTTGTGACGCCTTTGGTTTTGGACATAATTGTTTGCTTAGTTTCATATAATACAACTTTGTCTGGCAGGAATCACATATTCATTCCCTTATGAATGTTCTGCGTTACTGTAACCTGGATGAATCTCTTCAAGGGGAAGATAGCCTTGTTTGCCATAGTGGCTTGGAGCGTTTGTATAAAACCAAGGAGCTTGATTATATGAGTTATATTGTCTTGAGGATGTTTGAGAACACTGAGGTAAGACCTTTTTACTTCATCCTACCTGATTACAATAGTTCCCTATTCAGCCTTATTGCTCCTTGTACTGCTTATTTTATTTCTAAGTTCATGCATACACCAGGCTTACATGGTGTAGATTGTTTAATCAGAGCTGGAAACTGATTTTTATGGCTTTGACCTGCTTGACTTAAAGTTCTAGCCAGTCAATTCATGATTACTGGTTGGGTTATGAAGGACCAATCAGGTCTCGAATCACATCTATGCCTGATACTTTTGAAGGTTAAAGATGCCAAGAGCATTCTTGGTGGCCCCTATATGGAAGCGAGCCCCTTGTGGATACATCACACTTATGATGGTTGTAGGCTTTGAGCAACCAACATTCTTTTAATCCTTTCCTATTTCCAAAATACTTACTGTATCTAATTGAGTTAGCTTCCACATATTATCAGAACTCTAAGTTATATTTTTGTGCTTTTTAACATTTAAGAATTAGGATCAATTAGGTTTTAGTAAATCAAGATAATTTCATTTCTAACTTATATGTTCTTTTTACATATCTGGATATTCCGTTCTTTTGCTCTACCAAATTCTCTATTTTCTTCTGCTCTAAATTGAAACTGCAGGTTCCTTTAGAAGACCCAAAAAGGTTCCGCATAGAGATGACTTTTAGTCGTGGCGCAGACTTATCCCCTTTGGAGGTAATTCATCTTTAGTTGGTGCAGAATATTTTTAAATCAAGTTTGGCAGTGTTCTTTGCTCATTCATGTATGGCAGCAAATAACTACCTGAGGAGAAAGTATACTACTATATTACCACAAAGCATCAAATGAGGGCAAGAATATTTGTTCATTTGCTTTTAATCTCATTTTATTAAAATAATAAGGAATTTGATTTTGTTCACTTGCTAGGCAACAGATTGGGTGGTAGCTTTCTTCTTCTCATTATCCCTCCCATCTCTTATACGAGTATGATTCAATTATCACTTTCTTGGGGCAACTCCAAATGTCTTTACTAGAAAAGCCTGATAGCAGGATATATATTAATTTTATACCAACATTGATAATTAGATTTGTGGACTCCTTCGTTGCGTTTTAACTTATTTTAAATTTTAGAATGTGATCATTTTAGAAGCATACTGTCTGGATGTAGTCGCCTTTGATTGTTTGTCTTAATACCATTGACATCAATGAATATCAAGGTGAAGTACTTGACGCATCACTTAAATGATTGATAATGATGATGTACTATGTTTCCTTTTGTTTTGGCAGAAAAACGACAGTGAAGCTGCTTCATTGCATCAGGAGCACACACTGCCAATAATGGGTCCAGAGAGACTGCAAGAAGTGGGATCTTATCTCACGTTAGAGAAAATGGAGACAATGATTCGCCCATTTGCCATGCCGGCAGAAGACTTCCCTCCACCTTCAATCCCTGCAGGATTCACTGGCTATTTCTCAAAGAGTGCAGCGGTACTCGAGCGGCTTGTTAATCTTTGGCCTTTCCACAAGCACGATAAACACGCTAGTGCCAATGGAAAGTAACGAGTTCTCACACAAAGAAAAAAAAAAAAAAAATTTGTCCCCATCTTTTTTCTAAAATCTTTTGCTTTGCCTTTCATTCTTTTGTTGTCTCATGCGATGGATCTCAAGCTTTACGAAATATAGTTGGTAAAACAGCCAAGGTGAATTTTGAGCTCTCTCGAGGAAAGTTTTTTTGGCGCATTTAACAACTTGCAGCAGCAAAGGATTGTTGTTCAAGCTAACCTTGTTCCAAGAACTGACCTTTGTCCCATTCAATGTTTACAGCAATATTCTTCATAAAAGCATAGTTTCGCAGCTGAAATAGTGACAAGGTTTAGGAATTACAGCGTACAAAAGGGTTAAAAGCTTTTGGATGAATTGTTGCTTTGCTCTAAATCTGTTAACTACAGAGTGGTTTTCTTTTTATTTCGGAGCAGCTTCTCCAATTTTGCTGTTTTTGTGTATA
>STGP01018163.1:0-10142 GCA_004918865.1 Caryocar brasiliense | reverse complement strand
AAATATAAACAAAAAAAAAAAGAAACAAAACAAAAAATATGACAAATATTAAAACTATAAATTAGACACTGAATTGTGCTAACTGAAACATATATAGTACTGTGGGTGCTATTTGTACAGTACTGTAAATATTTTGCTGTTATGTGTCAAATTAGGAAGGAAATAGACCCTTGAAGTAAATTGTATGATATCAAAGAATGATATCAAAGTAAATATTTAGTTGAAATGAGTGGTAAGAAATTCAGTATCTCTTAAGTAAGATTTTGGGTTCGAATTTTATGAATGAAAAAAAATTATGTTGAGAGAGCCTTTTTTATTTAGGGTACTCTAAATGGTAAAGATTAATATGAAAAAAAAAAAAAGAATCACAACTTTTACGGGACAATAGTTATACCGGATGCTGACATGGGATAACAAGATGTGAACTGAGACACACTTGGTGTTATGCTAATTCTGGAAAAACAGGTCATGATCATGGAAGGACCTTGACAAAGGAACAAATAGAAAATATGTTAGTATGGTGTATGATATTGCTCTCAGGTTACTTCAAGTATGATGTAGATGGAACATGCTTACAGTTTTGATTTAAGAAATAATTTTTTATAAATTTTTATTAATAATTTATACTTAATAAAAAAAATAATTTTAATGTATAAAAATTATTTTAAAAAATAAAAAAAAATTAAGTCTTCTCATAGAAATTAGATCGGGTGGAAATGGACCCATTTGTTCAAATGAGGTAGATTTCATAAAGAGCAGCACAATTTCATCCCTCTTAACATCATTTATTCAAACGCCTATTTTGTGGAATTTTAATTTTGGAACTATAAAATTAATCCAGCTCATATTTTGATGTATACGTGCATTCAACATTCTAAAGCCTATCCCTTAGGTATTCGGGGCAACATTTTTTTGTTTTTTTTTTGCCAATTCTAGCTTGCAGACACATTTGAAAACGTATGCAAGCCAGGGGTACAGGTTGAATACAGGCTAAATACAGATCAGCTCAGGAGCCTCAAGTGTCTATACTACTTTTTAGTGGGTGATAGAAAGAAGAAAACAAATCCGAAGGGGACTCAACTGGGAAAATTATTTCACATTATATGGCTGGCTGCCTTAGATTGGATGTGCCATGTTTTGGGTTGCAATCAGTTTGTCGTATTTTGACTTGTCTGATGATAATTTGACGTATTATGGATAGATCTGTCAAGAGAAAATCTTCAAATGTTGATTCATTCTCTTCAATTATCTTTATCTTGATGTGATTTGCACACATTTTGGAGTTCGAGAATTGACAAGTGTAATAGTGCCATAAAATCTTCCGCTTTGTTTTCCTTTCCTCAGGAGGGTAGGGGAAAAGTGCTGAAAATTAATTACCAGCCAGCTATGCTTGTATTTCTAATCAAACCTTTTTTCACCATGGCAGAAATTTCTTTTATGAGAGGAGGCTCGTGTATCTCAAGTGAAAGGTTCATCTTTGATTCCTGCAAACAATTGAAGAGTTTTAGAAGTTCGTCTTTTGCTGCATTTATTCGGCTTTTACATTATCCGGGATTTTGTGTTTAATGGCGGCAAGAAATGATTCCCTCGTTGCTCATCGGTTGTAAGTTGATTTTTTGAACTAGCTTTTCAATCTTAACCAAGACGGTTCGCCAATGGAAGAAAGCAATTATCGCCGTCAAAGTTTTTTTAGAAAAAAAGGCGGAACAGAACAGAAAAATCAAGTCTTCCGCAGCTGGGACGGTGGATTTCTTGTCGATCTGACATTAAAAAGGACACAGAAATGTCACAGAAGCTACAATGCTTGGTTACTGGGCGTTACGATGTTTAATATTTAATCACAAACCAGAAAAACGAAAAGAAAATGCTTAATTTACTACCTTATATTAAGCTTCCTTGGCATGCCATATGGAACAAGAACATTCTATTACAAATTGAAATGCATACCCAAACAAGAACCAGAAAAAGAGATTTGCTCATCAGTATCTTGCCTGGCAAAGTCTTGCACATAATTAATGAACACTGTCTGGCTCTATCACAATTTATGGAGACACAATTAGATAGAAGCTAGAATATAGCAAGAAATTCTTCCTCTCCTTAATGATATGTGAGCAGTATATGACATAAATCCACCACTATATATTCTCAGAAAACATCCAAATTTTTTGAAGACATTGATCGAAACTGTTTTACATCCTCTTCCTCAACAGAGTTTCACAGGCATCAAAAACTGGTATAAAACAGAATATCTGCTACGCAAACTAAAGACGGAATAGTGGTTCTGCAAATGAAACCCCTAAACATCAGTCTCCTCAAATTGCAACAGATCTAAGGTCTCACTAAATGAAACCATCCCCATCTCAGATTAAGCACATGGCATACAGAGGAAATGAATAGAACACGCAAATCTGCCGGCGGTCCAACTATTTCATGTTAAATTTGTGATTGCCATCGTACAAGTTTCGAGTTTAAAATAATTCTATTATTTTAAAGACAGTCCTACATACTTAGTCATGATTTCCAAAGAGAACCCATAACCTGTCACCGTAGGGAAGCGCTCCCAATCAATTCGCCTTTTCTTTGGATTTTCCCAAATCCCATCAATAAAACATAAAGAAATGTAGAAAAAAAAAAAAGAAAGAATAATAACCGCACTACCAGGAAAGGAGCAAAGTCCCACTGGCAATTGTAGCGACCTGCCACCAGAGGAACCAAAATCAACACGTTTCACACACCAATTCGCAGTCCAGTGACATGCTCTGTAAACTAGTAGACAACCCTTCTACATGACCAAAATGCCTTGTCACGTTCTAGGTTCAAACCAGCATCTCTGGAATAGGGCCTGGGCGAGAAAAACCATCTAGAACAAAAAGATTGGGACCAGTTTTGACATCTTTACGAGAAAATTGATAGCAAATTCAGGAACCAATCTGTATAGCAAACACTCTACAACAGTGTATAAATGAAAATAAGATCAGAATTATGATACAGCATAAAAATTGCAGCTAGACTATGTGCCAGGAGTAAAGCCCAAGTGTCAAAATTCACTTACCACTCTGCTTTATATATATGTGATTAAACGGCAGCAAGAGGGGAAAAAGGATAACAAAGAGAAATAAATTACCAACAAAACACATATAAAAGGGCTTCTGCTTCTAGCAGTTCAAATCCAACCTTCATTCTCAGAATGGTTGGCAAAGAAAGGTTTTGCGTCCAACAGTATAAATTGTTGCTCAACCGAACAACAGTATGGGCACCAATTTCAAATGTCCGGGCATCATGGAGTATGCGCTTTTCCAACAGTTTAAATATCTACAAAGGGGAAAGTGAACTGCAGCCACCCAGTGCAAATTCACAGAAATAACAGCTTGAAGACCCGGGACAGATTCCTTCTAAGATACAATTGGTACAGTGAAAAGGTGGGGGTCGGAGACTGAACAGCATCAAATAACTCACTTACCACCCATCCTTGGAGAACATAAGTTAGGTGTCGATCTCTGGAAGTTAGCCAACACCCATCTGCGAGAACTGAAATTAAGAAAGATAATGAACGAATAAGTATACATGGTTGATTACTGAGAAAGCATTTGTGTAAACTCATGCTCAATAACATCCACTCCAATTTGAAGAATGGTAACAGCACCTCAGAAAAAAAGTAGTGATAGAACAGCAATATAACATATTTCACACAAAATGGCTGAAGATGCACAAAAAATAAAAAATTAAACACAGAACTAGAACGCATGTCAAAACTTACATGCTCCGTGGATCACAGGAATGTGCCCCTATGACTGCTATTGCCATGAGGATTGCTTATAGCTTTCCCACCCTCCTTCTGGCTCCTTCCTCTTCAAAATGCTGCCACCTGTCAGTTGATGCATCCTTGATTGCTCCTCAGCAAGGGCCTGTGAACTGGCAACAGACAGCTGCCTTGATGCAAGCGTTGATGCCTCATCTCTCCCATCTGTGTCTGCACCTAGAAAAACAGCGTTCAGATCTAGACCTTGCCTTCCCCATTTTCTACTGCTCTCAGCACCACCACTATTGTTACCATCTGGCAGGCTAACAATGTACGGCCTTGGATAATGGGGTGGGACTGCACCAGCAGGTGCTAATACTTGGGAAAAGCAAAGCCTCCCACCAGATGTTGAGTCCACATAATTTGTTGAACCACCTGAAAATGTCGCTGAGGGTAGATGAAAGTTGTTTCCATAAGGAAAGATAGGATACGGAAACGGTGCAGATGTGAAGGGCACTGCAGGAGAAGATTGCATCCTGTACACATCAGGACCAAATGGGGAACCACCAGTAGGCGGAGCCAACATCCTCTGAGGACCACCCGGTGCAACTATTGAAAAGGGCTGCTCTCCTCTATCAGGCAAGACAGATGGGATTGTGACACCTGGGTAAGAATTTCCTTGGGCAAACCATGAAGAAAAGTTTCCAATTTCTGTATTGTTTAACCGAATTCCAGAAACAGATGGCTGGGATGGTGCACCTGTCCTTGTGTGCAGGCCAAAAGGTGATGGTTCAGCACTTGCCTCCTCGACAGCAGGCCCATCATTCAAATCAAAGTCCCTTCGGGTACTTACCTCTCCATTAAAAACACTGACCGATGATGATTTAACTGGCTGATGTTGGATGTCCGGCCGGCGTCCATTACTTGCCATGTGACTACCCATATCAGTAGGGTCATCAGCTCTATTCAAATCAAGATCAAGCCCACCAGAGCTACGAACAGGTGCAGAACCCATCAAATCATCACGTGGTTGATTAAATTTACCTGAAAAATCAGATATAGAAACTGCACCCAGAGCAGAACTTCGAGAAGCCAAATCTTCAAGGATTCTCTCATCAGGTACATTCAAGTCAATATCCAAAGGAGGTCGACTGGGCTTTCCAGCAGTTGTGTGAGAGAGGAAGAGATTAGACGTACCCCCCGAAACCTCTGAAACTTTTCTAGGTTCTGCTGGTCGAAATGCACTTGTTGCTGCTGATCCCTTCCAACCAAGTTCCACTCTATTCTTCAACAAATCCTCAGGTGGCATAAAAGGGCCTTTTGCAGCAGCAGCCACTGTAATTGAAGCAGGAAGGGCACTAGACACAGTAGAAACAGCTAAAGGCAAAGGACTGATTAATTGGACGGCTGAAGAGCAGCCAGGTGCCCTCATATTATTCGAATCCCCACATTTCCCATCATCAGCATTAAAACCTTCATTTAGATCAAATTCCAATTTTGCTTCCACATCAGACCCCCTTGCAGCTAATAACGACGGATCTGCAGAAGCAGATGTACATTCCTCAGCTTCGTCCGCTTGACTACAAGTCAGCTTGGATCCTCTAGAACTCATTTGCTTTTCTGGTCCATTAACAGGTGCAGGAGATGCCTTACGGGAAGCTGGTTTACCACTTTGTTGCTCATTAACTTGATGGCCTTCCGAATTCTCCTCCAGGTGCTCACCCTTGTGATCCGTCATAGCTGAACCGGCATGGCTTTCCTGCACAGTTTTTTGTTTCTCAATTGAATGATGCCCACCATCGGTCTCATCAGCCTTTTCAGCCTTCATTTCAACATTTTCAGAAACCATATCTTTACCAGAATCAGGACTCAGCATTTCCCCATTACTTCCTCTTTCAAACTCAGAATGTATGACAGCAGGTGGTTTCTGATCTGCCAGCACAGGCAACCCTTCATCCACATTTTTCTTCTCATCGCCTTCATTCTCCAAAGATGGATATGAAGTTGATCCTTCAACAGCTTTAGTCTCCGCTTCAGCTCCAGAGACATTGTCCTTTTCATCGGCCACAATGGAACATAATTTTTCTTTACCATCAGATAAGCTATCTGCTTTCAATCTGCCTTCCACGTTTTTTTCCAACGAATCTTGGCCTCCACTATTGGGAGTATTCTCAACAGCATCCAAGGAAGGCGCTGCAACTGAAGCAGGCAGTACTCTTTCTTCAGATTTCACATTGCTTTCCAGGCATGGTTCTGCAGTCTGCTGCACATCCACTGCAGCAACATTCAAATCCCCATTGATCTTCCCAGTGAGTTGTTCTTCAGAAGTCAAAATAATTTTATCATCTAAGTTCTTAGCCAGTGAGGCACCAGAAACCAAACCCTGTTTCCCATGTTCATCATTAACACAATCAACTGACATATTTTGGTTTCGAGTAAGATCATCAACTGGAGAGGATTTTGCTATTGAATCACCACAGGTGCAAGCCTGCTCAACAACAGGACTATTCCTAAGAGGAGAATGAGTTGGCGAGACGTCAGATTTGGACATCTCCCCAGCAGCCACACTAGCGAGCAGTTTCATTCCATCATCCCCAACTGACAAGGGTGGATTTCCTCCAGTGACACAACTTATCAGGGCATGCATGGAGCTGAGAGAAGCCTCGTGCAACTTCCCTGATTTGTGTTCATTTCCAGACAGGGAAGCAGCTTTTGGGACTTCTGGCAATTTCCTAGGATCATTCCCACTTCTATTGCTTTGCCATGACTCAGGAACGGGAACAGTTGCAGGAGAGCCACCTCCCTCATCAGAACCAGTAAGAACCTCTTTAAAATCATTGCTTTGCCATGACTCAGTATTAACATCTGATGCGACATTAGCTCGATAAGCATCATTTCTTTCCTTCAAGCTACGATCAGACTGTTCATGTTTCTCTGAAAGCACAGGAGAAGATGCTCTACTATTCATGACCAATGGGTCTTCAATCGATCCCGCACTGGCACTTTGTGCAGGACTGCGTCCTCTGCTAGGAATCTTGACAATAATTTTGTGACTGTTCCCATCTGCCATAGAAGCATCAACTGCCTTGTCACTTGTCAAACCAGACTGCGACAGTTTCTCTGAACCGGGATTCCTGTGCAAGGAAGAACTTCGGCTAGACCCAGATTCCCTTTGGCCTGCAGACAGGGCTGGGCCAGAGAAGCCGTTCGCTGATTTACGATGCCGTGAAGAGCCACTAGCATTCTTATTCACAGACATTGAGGCAGCAGTGGAACTTCTTGCATCATCCTTCCCAGAGAAGCCCCCGGTTTTGGCATGGTCACTGGAATAAGATTGACTATTGTTGTGGGACTGACTAGAACTACTGCTCTTCTCATCCCTCGCAGTTGATAAAGGACTATCCAAGGCACCAGTAACACCAACATTTCGCATCTGTTCCTTTAAGCTATTACCCACTGATGCAGGTGCTGCTGCTACTTTCATGGACCCTGGTGACACAGATGCAGACTTAGTCATAGACTCCCCTTGGCCAACCTTGACAGGAGCAGTTTTAGAAGCAGAAACTGGTGCAACTGAACTCTTTATTGCAACCTCAGAAGATACACCAGAATGTCTGTTACTGCCTTGTGGAACTTCAGGAATGCGTCCTCTTGAAGGCCAAGAGGCAGCCTGATTAGAACCAGACTTCGCATCCATTTCGGCCTCAACACGTTTCTTCCATGTGTCAACTAAACTCCTTGCTTTCTTCTGAATTTCCAAGTTCTTATGAGTTCGCAGATGATTCACAGACTTGCCAATGTAACACATTTGCAAAGCTTGAAGATTTATAGGGAGTTTATCAAGAGCACGAAGTAACACTAAAAGAAATTCCTCAATGGATTTATCACTATCCTTGTGGCCACTAGCATCGCCTATCTTCCCTTTGTGGACCTCCTGCAACCATTCATCAAATACAGGTAATCCCCTAAGCTGAACAAACTGGTTCAGGCAATCGAGCTTATCAGTGGCTGCTACCACACCAGCCAGCATTGACCGGCCAGTCAAATCTATTTTCCTCTCATTCGTCTCCGGAAGCATGAGTTGCACCAATTTCTCAACTCCTTCAGAATCTACAAGCCCCCCTTTCTCCGTAAATTTGGCAATTTCAGACTTCCACACACTTTCTGTTCTACAATGACCCGAATCCCCATCATCCATTCTCGTATAACGTTCTCGTTTAACAGGCTCAGAGCCCTGTTCACCCCGCTCCCTTTTCTTTCCCTTAGCTTGAGAAGGAAAGGAGGAAGCACTATTCTGTACACTATCCGAACCAGGTTTTAACTGTGATGTTGATGTTGGACCACTCATTGGCTTTGGCGATCGCCCACCTGGCTGCACTGTTGCATGCATTTCTATACGCGACTTAGACAATAGTTGATCTACTTCTTCCTGCCGTTCCTGTGATGACAAACATTAATTACTCACATAGACAATAATTAAAGGAAAAATGTAAGAAACACATCTGAAACTCACATTAATGTAATCTTGATCAGTTAGCCACCATAAACACTTGTTCGTAATGTCATAAACTCGCCGACAGACAAATGAGCAAGTCCCTGATGGAAGTTCAACACCTTTAGGAAGGAAAGCAACTTTACACGGATGGAGTAATGATGCAGCAGGAATCTCATCCTTATGAAAGGAATAGAATATTTCGTTTGGCGCAGCTTCCAATAGGATGCCTTTGCCAAGCTTTACTTCAGCAGGTCGATAAAGCCAGTTGACACCTAACTTTAAACTTTTCTCTTTACAAGTAATCAGACAACGAATTATGCCAATGAAAGGTGGGGAGTCCTGGGGTGGTTTGAAAAGAGCACAATCTCCAACACTGATCTTACGTCCATCCTGTTTGGTAGAACAAACAATTTATACCTTAAAAAAGAAAGCTGATGGAAACAGCATTCCCCAATAATTTAACATAGTAAAATGTTCCAAGAATCTACAAAAAATAGTGTTAAGTTTTAGCTGTGCCTGAACAAGAAAAACACTATCAACAACCCTCTCTCCCTCTCTCTATCAAATAAGTTATTTGTTGGTCATTCTTATGATCAAGACTGGCTCACTGTATTATTATAAACCACACCACCATTATAAACTTTCATGGATCTGAAGTTCCTAGACTCATAATTCAAAAAATAATGCGTCTTCCATTCACCAAGGGCTTCTTACTGAATCATCTATTACTAAAATGTTATCAAATGAACTTCTAATATACAATCCTGCAGGACAGTATATAGCCGGTGGCTAAATTTAAAGCCCAAGTTACATAAATTATGACAAAACCCTCCGATTTCAGTACTACGAGTGGGCCTGACAAATCCCAGAAACCCAATAAATCTGTGAAAGCGCACCAATGGAAACGAATGCACTACGAACAACCAAGAGACAAAAAAAAAAGTTGAATCAATGACTCTAAGTACGCAATTCCCAATTCCACACACACAATGACCAAAAATGACGAGACACCATTAGAAAATTGAAGCCCTCCCTGCCCACACTATCCTCAATACCCAATTCAGCTATAGAAAGGCCATAAAATCCCAACTTCAACACCTACCGAAAAATTCAATCTCCGGGCTTCAAGAAGAACCAAATAAATGAGCTACCGCAACTAGCAAAATCCAATTCCAACCTCTCTCAAGCTCAGATTAACAAAGCCACTGCCCCCACCCCCACGAAATCAAACCGAAAGGGTCCATCTCTGGCTTAAGCATCCAAATCCAAGAAAGCCCAATTGATTTCCAAGGCAAAACAAAATAAATAGAAAGTTGATTTTACCTGGCTTACCTTGTGAAAGGAATTCGAAGCAGGAGAAGACGGAGAGACATCATTATCATTATCATAATCAGCATCTAGAAGAGAATTAGCATGTGAGAGAACTGTCCACATGTGCCGAGCCCTTTTCCTCTCCTCACCAGAATCCCACCGATGCCCATGCCCATGCCCATGCATAGAAAAACAAGCAGCCTTCTTCTTGCATTTTCCCTTTCGAGTACCATCAATCAATCAATCAATCAGTCAATCAATCGATCAATCAGTCAATCAATCACCCTTCCCTCCCTCCTCCTTCTCTCTCTCTTTCTATCTCCCCTCCAATTCCAATATTATTAACCCTAGATCCACCACCACCACCACCAACCCCAAAAAATCCCCTATTCAATCCAAAACCCTATTTCTCACAACATTCCGATTCGCCCCATTAATCCACGCACCTTCGCCTACCGATCCGGACAATTACAACAATTTTCGAACTACGAATTTAATAAATAAATAAACTCACAAATTTAAACGAGCGCTACAGAGAGAAATCGCGAGAGAGAGAGAGGAAAAAGAAAAGAGAGAGACGGCAAGACGAGAGGCGTA
>STGP01018080.1:0-10754 GCA_004918865.1 Caryocar brasiliense | reverse complement strand
GTTAGAATCTAAGTTGCCCTTTGGCAGCCAAAATGTCTCAAATTTTTTCAGTGGAAATTCTGGCTTTTAGATCTGGCTGGTGAGTGTTTTTCATGTTTTCTGCAAATGTTGATGTTGTTATGACATGATATAGTAGTATATATATTTTTAAATAGGTATTGTATTGTTTATGCAAAAGTTACTTCTGTTTGAATCCAAAAGCTTTTGGCAACCGCTCAATAGTTGTACCTCTTCAGCCATAGCCTGAGTCAATCACACTACTTGTCTACTTAGGAAGTATAGTAAAGCAGTTGCCTTTCTGCTTGTTTTCTGCTTTCTTACTTGTTGGGTTTTATTGGGTACTCTAGGTGCGTATAGTTGCTGCTCAAGCCCTCACAACCATGGCAATCAGATCTGGTGAGCCTTACAGGCTGCAGATTTATGAATTCTTAAATGCTTTAGCGCAGGGTGGACTGCAGTCTCAATTGTCAGAAATGCATCTTAGTAATGGGGAAGATCAGGGAGCCAGTGGTACAGGCATTGGAGTCCTAATAAGCCCGATGGTAAAGGTTCTTGATGAAATGTACAGAGCACAAGATGAACTGATAAAGTACGAGGAAAATGTTTTTTCATGTTCATGTTATACATTTCTTTTTGTGTGCACTTGTCAACTTGCCTCTGTTTCAGGGACATACGCTACCATGATAATGCAAATAAAGATTGGACAGATGAAGAACTGAAGAAACTGTATGAAACACACGAGAGGCTGCTGGATCTTGTTTCATTGTTTTGTTATGTTCCAAGAGCAAAGTATCTACCCTTGGGCCCAATAAGGTACATATTTATTGGAATACTTTCCTCAAACCGTTGTATGTATGGCATTTAGTTTTATAACTATGGCTCTATACGGCTGTTGTTATTAGTTGTTTTTCATTCCTGATGCTCAAGTTCTCTTTTGAATAATATTGAACGTATTCATCAAGCATATACTTTAAATCTTATTCAAGTCAAAGACTTGTTAAAATGCAACAACACAAGTCACTGACTATGTAGAATCCCACAAGAATTATAAATGTAATTATGACCAATTTTGGGACCTTTGAAGTTAGATAACTTGCCAGACTTCCAATATTTTGCTTTATCTGCCTATGGAAGCAGCATGGTTTTACAACTGCATGAACTTCACTTGTTTAAAAATGGACATATTTTTGTAATGGGAACAATTGGATATGCATCCATGCGTGTGCTTTCTCTATGATCCCAAAGTGCATATTTTTTATAAATTTTCAAGAATTTGCCAAAAATGTCACAGAAGCCGCAAATTTTTTCAATATTTGTTGGTGCGCTATTAATCAGTAGCATGTTGTGCTCGTTTTTAAAACAGGAAACAGATGTGTTTGTTTCGCAGCTTCTAGCTGCTTTTAACTCCTTACTCACTTTTTAACCAAACACACACGTTAACTTTACCTTGAGTTTTGGAAAGTTTTACTTAGTGCAGAGCTTGTATACGGTTGTGCATATAAAAGCATGTGACCAAAGCTAGAGTCTAGACCTTGATCACTTCTTAATTTACAAGGCAATTTGGATTTGGATTCTGGAGTTTCAACATTATGTGGTCCTTATGGCTGTTACACTTATTCTGTGGCAGCTGTTTTCTTTTATTAAGGGTTATTGTAGCTGTAATTTTTAAAATCTGTTTAGAATCTGAACTTTTTGATCTCCGATCTGTCTGCGATCTGGTAATATAGCTATGTAGAGGGCTCAAATGACAAAAGTGCTATGTCCGTAGCTCCTCCGTCAAATTTAGGGTCAAGAATAAACCATTTGTCATTTCTGTGTAAAGATTGATGGGTCCTCAAAATTACTTGAGCTCTGTGATGATATGCAACTGTTTCCATTTCCCAAGTTCTTTTGTTTTATGTTCAATTTGTCTTGTACTTTTGTTATTCCGCACATCTTATGTTTGTGACTGTTCTGCTCTGTATTTTGATAACAGTGCAAAACTCATTGATGTCTACCGGACCAAGCACAACATAAGTGCATCAACTGGTCTGAGTGATGTAGCTGTTGCTACTGGAATTTCTGATCTGATATATGAATTGAAGCCAACTCCGGCCGAGCCTGATGCACTTGATGATGATTTGGTTAATGCTTGGGCAGCAAACCTTGGTGATGATGGCTTGTTGGGTAACAATGCTACTGCAATGAACAGGGTAAGGCTTTTATTTAGCATTTAATTTAAACATGAGTCAACCTACAGAAGAGAGCAAGATAAAATCTGTTTACTTCTCAGAAGATTTAAGTCTAGGGTCTGAATTAGTTATACTAAGTAGTGTGCCATGGGGCTGTTACTGACAAAAAGTTTTCTTCATAACCACCACAATGGTATCAAGACATATATAGATAGAGACACTCGCACACAAAGACAACACACACAAGTTAATTCTTTAGGAGGGGAAGGAGGATGCATGGGATTGAACCATTGACCAACTGTACTGCAGCATGCACTCGGTCACTAGTATACTTCACCATGGTACTTCCATTTTAAATGATATCTGCTTCTAAGATGAGAGATATAACTGCTCCATACCGATGAAATATTTAGCAGAATCCTCAACTTCAAGATGTCAATTATGTGAGTTGACTTGTTAGGAATCTGTTATACGCACCCCAAATCAGTCATTCAATACTGCATATCATTATTCTCAAAAGTTTTATCACATATTGGAGAACAATTATAACGAAAAAAAATTGATTCTTTCACCATCATCATCTTGGTAGTCATAATGGATTGGTGGGGAAACACAATCAATATGTTGCACATGTTCAAGGAGTTATTCTTCTTCAAGACTTTCTTTATTTTGAATTATTCATTCAAGCATCGAGATAACTAAGTCGTGTTAACTGTAACAGTTGTTTTCATTTTATCAATTCTGTTATCTTGTTAGATGTTGTATGGTCTTCAGCTTTGATACTAATTGATGCAGTCAAGAGCTTGATAGTTGGTACGATAGGTTGATATTTTACGGAGATCAAGGGCAATCAGTTACGGGTGCTAAATCATGCAAACCCTTTAACTTTACAGAGAACTTGTAAAGCTGATTGTTTAATTTTATTTAGCAATGTCAGGCTTACACAATTATACATATTTTCTCTAGTTATAAGAAAATATAATACTAAACTAATTTTGACAGTGTTTTAGGATAATATTCTGACTAGGACCCGTAGTCTGAGAGCTTCTTCGGTAAAATGATTTTTGACTAGAAACTTTGTTTTTAGCCACTTTGTTTGTTAAAATTAAAAAGCTTGCTTTTAGCTTTTATTTTGGCTATAAGGGTAATTTGGACATTTTTGTAAAAAATTCTCGTTCACATAATCTCCTATGGCTAAAAAATAAAGCTTTTAGCCAAAAGCCACTTTATCAAACAAGATCGAAGCTGTGAGAGTAGCTAGATAAATGACTTCTTGTATATGTTAAAAAGCCATTTTTTTCTTGTTTGGTAAATGGCTTTTAGCTAGCATTTTGAACAAAAAACCACTTTAGTAGCTAGCAAGCTCTAAGTAAACAAGCTTAAGAAAATATTAACAAGTAGAAATGCAGATACTATAAAATAAGAAAAATAGACTTTTATCATAATAACTATTTATCTTTGTCTACTTTATCCTGCATCAAAACACCATCCTCCATGGTTCTAAGAATGGTCACCCTTTTTAGTCTACTAACTTCTTTCCGATGCAATTGGAAAATATTGAAACCAGATTTACGATGTAGAGAATAAAAAGATAGGATTTTGGATCACAAAACACAACTCAAGGGCTGGTCTTCTAGATTTTAGGCTAGAGAATAATTCTTTAGAAGAAGTTTGATTTAATAATGAAAGTCTTCAATGTTAAAAGCTATTACAAACCTCTTTATATACTAAGAAAACTAATTCTAACTAGGAATAGCTTTTTTTTTTCTTGCCTAAATAAAAATACTTAAGAGAGAATAACTTGAAACTAACTAGGAATATAAAATAATATCTAAAATAAAATAAAACTATAATTCTTATTGAAATAAAATTACTTTAATTTTTTTTGCTGCATCAACTCTCCCCGAATTTGAAGAAACTTGTTCCTGAGTTTGATATTTGAATTTTCCATGGTCTATTGGATTCCATAGCAACATCTTCCAACCATTCATTCTTCTTCAATAATAATTTGGCATACTAAATATTGCTACAAATAAGAACTCTTTGTTTATTCTTATTGGAAAACTCTTGCAATGAATATTCATTAGAACAAAAATTATTGCTGCAACTCCTTGTTCAAAATTTTGATTTAATTTTTTTTTACCAAGATGTATTTACGCAATGTATCAGTCTACCTCCTTCAAAACTTTCCCATATAGGATCAGTATGCACCTTTTTGTCATTAGGAATTTTAGCTTCTCTTAAAGAATCATGCAAAAGAATATTGTTTCCATGAAAAGTTTCTTCATACATTCTGAAATTATCAAGACAGACTACGTTTTGTACATTGTAATAACTTGCATCAACCATAAATGGTCTTTCTTGAAGTACTATATTTTCATAATCATTTGGTTGACCTATGGTATTAGTCAGTTGATAATCACTTTCTACAATATTGCTGGGGTAGACATCATAGATTGATGGAGAATTTCAATCCACGGAACTATACCTTTCAAATTGCTTTTCTTCTAAAATATCTACTCCATTCTTATCATAAATGTTCAGGTCATTAATCTAAATTTTTGAATTAAGAACGAGTCTTCTTGCTATCAAAATTTCTAATCTACCATGTTTAGGCTTCTCATGATTCACAGGATTAAGGGATAGCGTTCGCCTGCTGGAATCTCCGAACAGGCTGCCTCATGATCTCTAATCATCTTGCATCTCATGCATGAGTTGCTCTGTCATTCTTCACATCTCTGACATGTCTTGGTTTTGGTTTTATGCTAGATTCAACCTAAGAACCCTAGCTCTTCTCGCTGCCATTTTTTTCTTGCTCCATTCTTCACATCTCTAACATGTCTTGGTTTTGGTTTTATGCTAGATTCAACCTAAGAACCATAGCTCTTCTTGCTGCCATTTTTTTCAGGATCAATTTTTCTGCTCTGTTGCCAAACTGTTGCAGTAGGAAAATGTCCAAACCAGATTTAAGGTGTAGAGAATAAAAAAGAGGGTTTGAGATCACTAAACACAACTCAAAAGGGCTGATCTTTTGGGTTTTAGGCTAAGGAATAATTTTGTGAAAGAATTCCTGATTCAATAATAAAAGTCTTCAATGTTAAAAGCTATTACAAACCTCTTTATATACTAAGAAAACTAATTCTAAGTAGGAATAGCTTTCTTTACTTTGCCTAAATAAAAATACTTAAAAGAGAATAACCTAAAACTAATTAGGAATATAAAATAATATCTAAAATAAAATAAAAAACTATAATTCCTATGTAAACAAAATTCCTTTAATTTTTCCTGCATCACTTTGTTTTCCATGTTAAACTGGTTGCTTATCTGGCCAAAACTTCCTATTGCTTGCAACCTTATTTTTCATTTTTTGAGCTATTATTTGTAAAAGCAGCAAAGAGTGCTACCCATATAGACCTGGGTGTAAAACTGAGTTTTCCAAAACTCAGCTTCAGACGCAATCAAATTAAGTATCAACTGACATCAGTCCTTTTGGTGCAGGTTAATGAATTTCTTGCTGGTATTGGAACAGATGCTCCAGATGTTGAGGACGAGAATGTTGTCTCTAGACCTTCAGTTAGCTATGACGATATGTGGGCAAAGACACTTTTGGAGTCATCAGAACTAGACGTACAGTGGCTGTTTCATTTTTTATTTATATTTTTATTGTCTTCTGGTTTGACCAATATCTTTCATCAAGTAGGAGCGGCATTTGGTGTGCAGTAGCCCATAATTACATCTCCTAAGGGTTGGGCCCCTGAAATTATTTAAGCAATTTATTCCTTCTATCTTGCAGGAAGATGATGCTCGTTCATCTGGGACATCATCCCCTGACTCAACGGGATCAGTAGAAACTTCAATATCATCCCATTTTGGTGGAATGAGCTACCCCTCATTGTTTAGTTCACGGCCAACCAAAACCTCGGTAAAATTAATGCACTAAACTAATATTGTCTGTGGATATTATGTAGCTGTTAAAAGGTCAATGTAGCTCAGAATTTTTCTTCTATTTTCATTGATATTGGAAGACGAATTATGTGCTAGAGATAGTGTAGAAATTGTAATGGACAGGTCATTCAGTGCATGATGCAACCTGCACTTTTTTGTAAGGCCTGAGCAGGGTTGTCTCATATACACAGTTTTTCCCATTCTTCTTTCCAAGAATGGCTGCTTCATATACTCAAAACTATGATGTTTTCACAGTGGAGCCACTTTACTGCTGTGACAAAGCCTTTCTGCTATGTGGTCACATTGAAATATAACAGATGAACTCTTAATGAACTTGTCAGATTTGGAGAAGGTTATTGAACATCTGTTGGACTTCTCTTTTTTTCCCTTGAACGTGTAAAAGCTGCTTCAACTGTCAGCATTAATTTCTTGGAAAATTTTCAATTATACAGAGATAAGCACTAGTTGTGGAGTTGGAATTCCTTCATCTCTATTGGTCTTGTTTTGGAGAGATGGCAATTAATTGTTTCATTCTTTGTCGTCTTATCAATGTTTGTTGAGCTCCTTTGAAGTAACAACTGCTTGATTAGCTCTTTTCTGTTTTGGTTTGGTGAATTCAACCACTTTCTCAAAATTTTGATTTTTCTTCTTCCAATATGTTCTCTTGTTTATCAATCATCTCTTTCATGTGTTTAGATGTTGAAGATTAGTAATTTTCAGTGGCAAACTCTCTTGACTGATGATTTGAGAATCATCAGCAATATCAACTTCCAGGCAACAGATAGTGATTAGATGGAATTTACTATACTCTTTAACAAATTATGTCCTATGTTTTTGGGCATGGTGTACTTCTTTTGATAGTGATTTTCTGTACTTCTGTCACTAATTGCCTTCTATAAATCCCTCCATGTCAATCTATTTTTTTTATGGCTACCAGTCATATGCTGACATTTCTTCTTTTATCTAGTATTTCTTTATCAATTCATTTTTTGAGTGACAAGCTCGCCAGCTCTTTAAAAATGGAGTAACTTTTCCAAACATTGCTAAGTTTGCTACCCACCATCTGGTTCTAGATTTGTCTTAAATGGACCCACTGTTTTTTAGTTGAAACATCCTGTCTTAGTTTGTTTGTATTTCTAAGCCATTTTGACTGTCTTTACAGGAGAGGTCGGGAAGCAGGTATACTAGTTCCTCATCAGCATACGACGGTCTGGGTTCACCGGTGAGACATACAGTACTCTCATTTCTTTAGTCATTTATTTGTAAGTTGAGGTTATACTCAATCATGTTCATCCCTTTCCAGATTAAAGAAGAGCCTCCATCATATGAATCATCTGTCATGCAAAGGTACGAGTCCTTTGAAAACCCTATGGCTGCATCTCAGACTCTTGACTCTCAGGACGATGCACGGGGTTCTTCTGGAAAGCCACAATTTGGAACAGCCCTTTATGACTTCACTGCAGGTGGAGATGATGAGGTTAGTTTGAAGTTAGCTGGTCTCTTCTTTTGATGTTAGAGATTCTTGTTTCAGTAATCGCAATTCAGAAACATCACAATTTCAGAAATTTCAATTCCAAATTTCAATTTCATTAATTTTGTGATAACTTTTCTTTCAGCAGAAAAACTGTCAACTCTAATTTGTTTTGTATAATACATACTGTCAGTAGACTAGACTGTGGTTTTCTGCATACTTCATCTTCAACCTTTTGATTTTATTTAGAGTCAGGGTCATCCGTTCTGTGTTTCATTCTCTCGTATTTTTTTAATCTTTTCCATGTGGAGATCATTATTGGCTTCTCTTTTTTCTTTCCATGCAGTTAAATTTAACAGCCGGCGAAGAGGTAGAAATTGAGGATGAAGTTGATGGATGGTTTTACGTAAGTACTCAGAAAACTGGAACCAGGACAAGAAATCACATATTTCTAGTATTTCTGTCCTATACCGAGGCAGCATTCCTTTTTGTCTGCTTATGGCATTATATAAAATTAGTTTAGTACAATTGGAGCACAATGTGGATACATCTTAGAAATTGAGGATACTTTAGATGATCCTTCTCTAGTTTCTATCCCTTCAAACAGAAAAATAATAATTGGTGGGTAGCTAATCAGTTTCGCTAAAATCTTATGTGGGCTAATGCATCGTATGCAACATGTGATGCAGGTGAAGAAGAAACGTCCTGGAAGGGATGGCAAGATGGCTGGCTTAGTTCCAGTCCTCTATGTGAATTATTCATGAGATATATACATACCACATCCAACCAGCTCAACTTATCAATTTTGATATGAGAAATGTATTCTTTCGACTGTTTTATGTGTGATTTTGAGGGTATTTTTAGTTTATTAGTTTTTATTTTCTTGTCTTTGTTTCTGTTGTATTCATCCTTCAAGATAATCCTTCATTAGGGGTTAGTTTGTTGTTTTCCTGGTGTCCAAATTTTTTTTAAGCATGTCTATGTATGAAATAGGTTTCCTTTTAGAATTGAGTTGCATCCCAAACATTCTTGTTGTTTAAAGTTGAAGGGAATGTAACCATGTATCGCCTGGAACAAAATGTTAATTAACAAATTTGATGCAATTTCAGACGGTAAGAAAGCAAAAGTACTTGTTTGTTTATGAATTTTATGTAATTAGTGTGGACTTCTTACACTCCCCTGAATGAATTAAGAGATGGATTTAGTTTGATGTGAATTTTATTAGTCATGAAGTCCGAAGAACCGGTTGATTACTAAACTGGAAATGTGTGTGTGTGTGTGTGTGTGTGTAATATATACATGCATATGTATGTATGTTGCTTTGCAAATCGATTGCACTTAACGAAGATTTTTCCGGATTATAACAAATCCATTTTCAAGTAAAAGTGCAACTCAATCTCAAAGTGATCTTATCTCAAACTAAGTTCCAACTTTGATTGCTCTCAGAAAAAGAATACCACATTTTTCTTTTTGGTTAAGTACAACAATTCGTCCTCTTGACCTATCATGAAATAAACAATCAGCCCGCATGCCACTTAACCGTGCGTGGTTATTTATTTTATAATTTTTATTTTTAATTTTTAAATGTAAAAATTAGTCAAAATTATTTATTAAAAAATAAATAGAGTATAATGTTATATTATTTAATAAAATTGTTCAAACTGTTCAATTATATTTTAATAAATAATTATTTTTTTATAAAAATATGTCACATTTTTAATAATTTTAAGGAAATTGATTTTCAATCATGTTCATAAAATAATAAATATTTTTAAATTATTTTTATATTTTTTAACAACAAAATCAATTAACCAAGTTGCTCTCCACCTTAAAGATACCCTCTTCTCAGTGGCCGGACATTAGAAATACCACAACACAAGTGAAAAATCAATTTCTTTCCTCCAACACTAGTTGCCTTGTTATCAAGTCCATAGGCAATAACAGCAAAAGCAGTCGGATCTCATTTACATTAAAGACCAACTACGACACCAGCATCCCTAGTAGATAGCTTCTATGAATCGTTGAAGTAGGCTGCAACAATAACAACGCAACGGCGTACTTCACCCAAGATAAGATAACATTAATATATTAATGTGTTGGTAATAATATATAAATAATTGTACAATAAAAAACTAATCTAATAGATAATTTATATATTTACAATTCTATGAATTAAAATTAATTTAACTATTATTGGCAATTTATTAAAAAAATACTTTTTTTGTTTCTGTATTTTTAAAAATTATTATACAACAATTAATAAAATAATAAAATATTTTAATTTTTTTAAAAAATAATAATAATTGATTAAATTATGAAAAAAATAATAAAAAATGATAAATATATTGAGAATAACAATAGATAAGAATAAGATTTTAAAAAATTAATATCTCTTTAATTTTTTAAAATAATAAATAAAATAAGACAATTTTTTTAAAAAACATTTAAAATGGATGAGTAATTAGTGTGTTTTTAATCTCTCACTTTAAGACTTAAAAAGTCTTGATTTTTTTAATATTTTATGTGAAAAATTTTTTATTTACATAATTTAATAATTTTTTTATCTCTCAATTTATTTTTTTATCTCTTATTAAGTCTCTATAAAAAATAAATATTATGTATATAAATAAAGAGGTGAAACTTTTAGGACTTTTATTTTCATTAAAAAAGTTATAAATTAAAGTGTTTTAAATTAACAATTAAATTAGAGTAATTATCTAATAACAACAATCAGAGGCTTGTCTGACGGGACCAGCAACAGTCTTGAAGCAGAGCTCGAACGTCGCTTATGTTTGGCGAATTTCTGACTTCTATTGCCCATCTTTAGTTCGTTCTTGTTAAAATAACATGAGAGAAATGTTTTTATATTTTTAAATTTTTGTATATTTAGAATGAAATATTGTACATATTTATACATAAAAAAAAATTAAATTAATATGTAACTAAAATTTAATATTTAATCTAAAAATAGAAAGAATTTGTCTAACAATTACAATATAAAAAATATATATATATATTTAAAGCTCATAAATTTGTTAGAACAATATAAATGACAGAAAAGATTATATATAGTCAATTATGCATTGTTATCAGTTACAGAAACCAATTTCGAACCTTTAATTACATATTTGAAGGGGGTTTAGAGCAAGTCTGTCTTAAAAAAAAAA
>STGP01018037.1:0-12189 GCA_004918865.1 Caryocar brasiliense | reverse complement strand
AAAAAAAAAAAAGAATCTTTTTCAAAAACTTTTTATTAAGAATAAAGTCTTTTTCTAAGGCACTAACTATCAAATCGCATCATTCTTCTATTTGTTGGAGACATTTTGACCGTGTTTTTTGAATGAGATGGGATGACAATATACATGGGTTTTAGGATGGCTGTCGAATGATTAGCACAGACAAGATTTATATTTAGTAGACTTTCCATTCTAGAGGCTGCTTGATGAGTTTCAAAGCTCTAAGAATATAAGGGTTTGATTTATAAGGGTTTATTTTCAGTAGATTTATACGGGTTTGATACCGATTTGAACTAATCCTATATCAATATAATTGTATTTTTCTTTATACAAAGTGGTGCTACTCTGAAAAAATAATTTTATAGTTTCATGAGAATTAAACAAAGGAACATTCTTCGGTTTTGATTATATAATCAGATTTTTTAAAAAAAAATTAAATTTGGAATGTTCGTAATTTTGTTTTTAGGCAATTTTGAGAATTTTTTAATTGTTAATTATTTTATTGACAATCAACTCAAGTTACTAGTTGAACTGAAACATAAGCATACATTAGTTTTATTGTATTTATATCGTGTTATTTTATGGACAGATATATTTACTATCATTGTTAATTACATTTTTGTTACTTTTTCTAGAACCGATTTTAGATTATTAATTTTAGTTTCCATATCTAGTTTCATAATTTTCTTTTTCGAAGTTCAAAGTAGATTGACGTTGTAGCATTTATTAATTATGTTCGTTTGATCGATTTTATCCTTTTACTTTTAATGCATCGACTTTAAATCGATCTAGTTATATTATCCATAAAATCTTACTAGCTTTCCAAACTTATCGGACTGTCATACATTTCATTATTTTTTCATATTTTATCATCTAATTCATGTTACAGTCTCATTGGTATCTTTTATCATCTTAAGTTCGAGAAAATATTAAAGATATTTTAAGAATACTATTGGTAATATTATTTTCTTATATTATTATGTAATTTTTTTATTTTTTATTTTATTTTTTATTATTATATTATAAATCTATAAAATAAGGTTGTTCCGTAAGTTTTATTCAAAACAAAACAATTGAGAACAAGAACCAATTGGTCGTCAACAGAGTGAGCATAAGTGTGATAAAAGCAGAGATGGCAATAATTTCGTCAGTCGTATTTTTTACTAGTGAAGTGTTTTACAGAGCCATTCCCCTTCTCAATCTGAATAATCTGATCACATTTTCAAAGAAAAGAGGAGACAAGAGAAAATGCAGCAAAGGTGGTATAATCTTTTTCTATTTGTTCTAATAGTGTTCATTGAAAAAGTGCACTGCTGAAAAATGTATATTTTGTATAAAGAAAGACTAAAGAGTATATTAAATTAAAATAAAGCTATTTTTTCATAACATTTTTGTCATAATAATAATAATAATAATAATAATACACGTATTATAAAAAAGACTGGTAAATAATATATTATAGAAATAGTAAATTTTTTAACATATTATATTGCAGAAATAATTGAATTTTTTGATACAAAATTATTTTTCTTTTGCAACATTTTGATCTCTTTTCGCCTCCTGCAATAGTTAATTATTTTTTTCCCTAAAGCTATGCAATTTTTTACGAATAAATTATTTTCTAACACATTATATTACAAAACTATTGAGTTTTTTGATACAAAATTGTTCTTGTAAAGTAACACTATAATCTTTTTTGGCATTTTACAATAACTTTTTTTCTACTAAAATTATGTATTTTTCTAATAAAGTTAATATATTTCTTTGACACACTATATTATGAAACAAATGAATTTGCCTATACAAAACTGTTTTTGTTCTATAGTACTTAAACTTTTTTCCATGGTCCCCAACAATCAATCTCATTTATGCTAAATTTAAGCACTTTCCTACAAATTCAATTAATTTCTCAGACACAATATCTTGTGGAATAATTTAATTTTTGACACCAAATTGTTGTTTCGTAATATTTTATCTTTTTTCTACATTTCACAATGTATTTATTTTTCGATACAGGAGTTTTTTAAAATATATATTATTTATTCTGCAATATTACCTATTATTGTTTTTTTTTTTTTACATTTTATTTTTTTACCATGTGTTTTCTTTAATTTTTTTACATTATGGCACCCTTACAAATACAAATAGATACTGCAGGGAGATCAACTTTTCTTAAGATATATCAAGAAATAAAAGATGAATTACCTACATTCCGTGTTTGTGGTTTGCAATTATCATATCCATCTTATTATTTTTCTTTCCAAAAGAAATTACTTAGTTTAGGTTTGTAGTAACTAAAAAAACTAATTCAAAATTTTTCGATAAAATAGGTATATTAATTATTCCTCGGCACGTTTTAGTTGTTAATCGAACTAAAAAAACTGAAATAACGAAAAACTAAATTAGTCGAATTTATATTTAGAATATTGTACTCGAAATACCAAAATTGAATAAAACCGAACTAAATTAATATTTTGGTTATTTTAATTTATTGTACCAAAACCAAAACCTAGTTGAGAGAGAGAGAAACGGAGCAAGAAGCAAATTGGGCATTTTTCATGGTCATAATAGCATTCCTCTTCCCCGGGATAACTCGGAGTCAACTTGGATTCTAGACTGAGTATTCTTAATTTCTTATATTCCACATTTTTGTGAACATATGCCTAGCTCTTAGAGACAACAAGATTAAATCACTTATTGGATTAATTCAGGTTTTTTTTTTTATTTTTAGATTTAAAAACTAAAATTAAAAATTGAAAGTAGAAAAAAACTAAAAAATTAAGAATAGAACCGAACAAAAAATTAAAAAACTAAATACCGAATAACTGAAATACCGAATAACGAAAATACCGAATACCAAAAATATCGGAAAAAATCGAACTGAATGCTCATCCTAACCCTAAGGCAGAGTAGGTAACACAAATAATTTCTAATATCTAACAGCCAGCCAGGATTCATAAATCGAGAAACATTGCACTTTCCAAATTAATAATATCCGACAATTACATCCGATAGCATATATGGTAGATTACACATTGATTTGTCGTTTGGGGTTCGGACATTAGGAAGGCTACGTAAGCATCGTTTGGCCGCATACCTGTACGAGATGACATTTCAGCCTTCTTGAATTGGTTGCTAGAAAACATTCCCAATATGGCTTTTTTTGCAATTAAGATCTAGCCTAAAAACCCTAATCAACACTGTCACAAAATGTCCTGAGATACCAGAAACTCAGATCTTCCTATCATTGCCATAAGTTCACACCTCATATTTACAATGTTGTGCATACCTGTTCCCCAAGAAAACATAGGTCGATCGACGTGACTATTGAAAGGGTTCTTTCTTCCCTCTCTATATATCTCTTCTTTTTTCATTAGGACTCGCAGCCAAACTACAAAAAAAATTTAGTTTGTGTCTCCATGGCAATATCACATCTTTTTAATGAAGACCTCCAAAAAATTAATGGGTCAAGAAGACAACCCTCCAATATTTCAAATTACTTGTTCACTAGATTGCAAAGACAACCTGTTTCTGATTGCTTGAACGTTACTACGTTCGGGAGCCAAGTCCAAACAGAGGTTGTTGTTGGGTTAAGGGAACAACCCTGTGTCTTCAACTTAATTGCGAGCAGTAGTGTTGGAGGACAGCTTGTCCTTTCAAACTCAACTCTGATGCTCACCAAGTTCGAGAGCAAACTTGCAGACGCTTCAAGCTGCATGGAAACTTATGATCAGTTGGGGACACAATATTGCACTCCCAATCGAGTGATGGCCAATGGATCAGAAACAGAATCCTTATTGTACCCACAATCGAGTGACGGCCGTTCGGTTTCGGAATATTTCGGGAAGGAACCCAAAAATATGGAGAAGGGACGCGTTATTTCGAAAGAGAAGTTCGTGGCCGGATTAGATGGCGAACCAGATGTTGGTGCAGACTCAGTTAAGCATTCCCAAAATGAGGCTCTTTCTCAGTTAATCAGAATGTTAGGGGAAATGATTAAGGTGGGATGTCATCGTATCCGAATTCAAGTCTTTGTAAATGATTTTTTTTTTCTTTATCTCTTTTAATTTATATATATATTTTTTAAATTAATGATTTGCAACAGAAAGCAAAAGAAGATTTGAGAGAAATGACTAACAAGCAGGCAAACCTGAGGGCTTCAGACAAAGTGCATATGGCGGTTCCAGTGTCTTACTATGTCTCGGAGGGTCCTAATGATAATCCCACTGCTCAAAATATTATCAAGGTTTATTGCTCTCAACTTGAACCCTTTGGGTATTGTTATTTATTTAACAAACGCACTACTTTTAATTTTTGTTAATTACAAATTTATAATCCACTGTAAATAATCTTGTTAACAACATAGTTATATACGAATTTCTAACAACATAGTTATATATGTGAATTGCCTTCGTCTGTTCGAATCACCACTTGTAAGCACGTACATGAAGAGGTCGTTTCATTTTCAATAAGGAATCGAGAATGTTAAGTTCGACTTATTTAATTTAAACAACATCAATAAAACATTTTAGCGTGAACAAAGCCGCAAATTAGGCATATTTTTGAAGAAAAGAAGCATCGTACTTAACATAATAAATAAAGATACATTAATCTTCAAAAGTGCAATGGATGACGCAGTCGTAGTTAGCGAAGCCTCGAACAAGGAAACTACACATCCCCTCGTCATGGCGGGCTCAACCATCGGTAGATTAAGCCTATATACTAAATTTCATGGCCTTCTTTAACCGTATGATTTAATTTTTTTTTGTTTTTTTGTTTCATTGCATGCTTTCAGCCATTCCCAAAGAAACGGAGGGTGAAGACCACCTCAATTGCAAAACTCCCCACATCATTCAAAATTCCTGAAGAGTTTTCGGCTCATGTAGTGCAATTGGAAAAGGTAGTAGTTGTTTGTTGCTACGATGCAATAGCTCACATTGAATTGAGTGTTGTGTTTGCATGTAACTCTATGGACTTATTGTTTGGAAACAGCAATTTATGTCCCAAACAGGATCCTGGCTTGCTATGCCAAAGCTACGCCGGTTCCCTTTCGAACAAAGACTGGAAGGTTGGGTTCTTGAAAGCAGACAACGCATAGACGGGAAATTCGACACGGTATGAAATCCGGTTGACAACTTATGAGATGATTTTTGATATCTGCACAATTTTCTTAATGAAGTACATATTTTAGTTCATTGGTCTTACTTGCATGTAAATGTTTGTTTCTCGTTAGACAGGCAGTCTGAAACTTGAATGTAATTTAACTAGTAAAGCGGCTGTCAATTAAACTTGTGCTTCCAATTTGGGGAAAAAAAAGTGAAAGTGTTTTGTAACAAGGAAAAAAAAAAAGAAGAGAGAACGGATAGGGTTTGAATGATGTTTTTAACTCAATACCTTAGTAGCTTACTTCAGTCTTAACTGTTGCATGAATCAACTTAATGTTTTTGATTTGTCACCTTTGTAGATTTTTAATCAAATGACAGTTATAGTATCGATTTCATCTTGCTTACACTTAAATTAATTATCGGTTTACGTAACAACTAGTTTGAACCGATATTATAATTGTTAGTTTGACCAAAAATCGATAAATTTCTTATTTAAGAATTATTTCTTCTTAACCACAAGAAGGAAAAATAATAAAAATAAATATATGGTTACGTTTTCTGAAGTGCCCCATAAATTGAATATAGTTTCACAGAAGCAAAATATGACAGTGAAATCCTTTGTGCAGTACTATTACCATGAGAAATCAAACACAACATTCCGATCAATAGTTGAGGTGTTGAACTTTCTACTATACAATGCTTATCCCTGCGAGAAGGTGCGTTCACCAAAGAGAAGGCAACCAGGAGAGATTAATGGTGTGGTAAGTCCGGTTTCAAGATGCAGCATTCTCTAGTTAATGAATACTGAAATATTACTTGTTTAACTAACTAGAATGGCACAATCTTTTGTTCTGTCAGGAAAAAGGATTTAAAGCCAAAAGAAGTGCCCCATCATTTTATCAGGAAAATACAGATCAAAGTTACAATGGAAACACCGAACCAGAAAAGGTTTTCACAGAGGATGATGTGGTGGCGTTCCTGCGAGACTCTTATAACAATCTTCAGAATTCTTGTGGAAATTTCTCATTTCAGGATTGGAATCCTGATAGTGATAGCGAGGCAACAGAAGAAAATCCAATTTGTGATGCATATGGTAATTTCCAAGAGGAGGCTGAAGGTAATTCCAATTCTTTCAAGAAAAAAAAACCCATGTCTTTAATTTTGTCCCCAACAATATGCCATACAAGCAATCTATCACTGACTACGTAGCAAATTTTTTGGTTTCTACAGTGACTAAAGAAATGGGACCTCCTCAATCAGATGTTCAAGAGGAGAACAGTCCAGCCGCTTCAATGACTTCTATCAATTGCAATACGGAAAACAAAAATCCTGAAATTTCTCCGGTGGAAATGAGTGATGCCATTGACGAAACAGGCGGTGCCATCCCATCCCTTGAAGCTGAAGCGGGTGGTCCTTTTGGGGAAAGGGTTTCCATTTCAGAGCAGGAGAGTTTCTGGGATTTTGCTCCTGAAGAGATGTTCGGTCACTTTGGTGAGCTTGAATACACTCCGAGCGTTTGCTCAGCTCTTGAGGTTCTGACCAATCATTTTCATGTGTCTGAAAATGTGGACCAAGATGACATATTTTCGCAGCTCGAATTGGAGAGTAACCAAAAACGCCTTCAAAAGAACAAACAAAAAGCCTCGTCTCCCAAGCAGTGAGCCCTATGGGATTGGACAATAAGTGTGCTTCCTTCCATGTCAAGTGAATTTTCAATTCCCAATAATGTTGCTTTTTTATGTATGATGTTTTGATTTGTGAAAATTGTACTGTTTAATTGGCAAGTAATTAACCTTAGAAATCAACTGCCATTTTCGAAAAAAATTAAAGAGTTGTGTTGGCAACGACAACCATCGCCAGCCATGCCATATAAGGTAATGACAACAAGGTCTAGAATAATTTTTAATTGAATTGAAATAATTGAATTGTGTAATCTTTAATTAATTAGTCAAACATTTTTTTAACTAATTAAAACCAAATCAAAATAACCGATAATTGAATTAAATCGAATTGAAATATAATTCGATAATTTCGATTTCAAAAGTTAAAAATAAAATAAAATTTAATAATAAATTTTAAAAGTATAAAATAAAAAAATAGAACATGTTAAATATTTACATACATATTGCTGCCAGCCTCAAGTTTTGCAATTTAGATAAAAATATTAAGTTGATAGATTACTCACAATTTCTATTCAAATAAAGCATTTCCTTTCAGAGAAAAATCAAATTTTAAGATTGGCCGACACCATAATTTATGATCTATCTATTATTGTAATCTCATGTTTTCCCTTAAATTGTACTCAAATATGATTGAAAAAGGCTTCATCATTGACGAGATGCATATATCAAAATGAATCCCCACTTCTACTTGAACATTATATACCTATTTGCTTGTCAGAGTGAAGCTCCCCTCTCCTTTTGGTTGTACCACTTTTTTGGATCTTGGAAATAACAAGACAAAAAAAAAAAAAGGCTACCCTACCAAGATTTGAAGAATGGTTTGAAAAAGTTAAAATTAATTTGACTTAGTAGTATATTAGAAATGGATTCAATTAGTAAAAATTGTGACTTGCTTATATAGGTTTGATGATTCAAATTTGGGTTCAATACTATTACGTGCTTCTCACCATTATCTTGAGGAGGTCTTGATGAATTAAATCTGCAAAACAAAAAATAAAAAAGGATGGAGATGGCTAGTAAAAGAATCTCCAATGCTTAAGTCAGCTCTCACTTATATTATTGTATCAATATGAACCTTATCAAATTTACAGAAGACATACCTTTTATAGATGATAATTCTAACTAAAAATAGTAAACCATTTATATCCATGAGTAAGATTCATGAATTTAGATTCACATAAAAGGTGGATTAATATTGGATTCATGCATAGATTGGATTCATCATGTTTATAATTTAATTCATGTATTTGCATTTAATTATTTTCTTTATCAAGTGCCTCCACTTTCATATAGTTTTACGATTTATTTGAAAGTAATCTTATTTGGACATAAAAAAAAAAAAAATTTAAGTTGTAATATCCTTATCTTATAATTAGTCATACTTTAAAATAATATAAAATTAATGGGTCTGTTAATTTACTCAGACTTAATAGTCCAAACTTATGTTATTTTAATTATACCGACGCGTGATCTTACAAATAGGCTCAATTATCTTATGACACTTTGTTAATATGGGACAACACTTTACCTGATTGAATATAAGAATTGCACTTTCTTCATCTCAAGAGGTGGCCTCTAGTAGTTCTGATACTATTTGTAAAGTCTTGTCCCACAATTAGCCATTTACTAAAGCAATATAAGATTAATGAGTCTTTTAATTCACTCAAATTTGGATTTATAAATACTAACAGGCCCTTTAAGTTCAAATTTATGTTAATTTAATTATAACTAATTTAAACTTATAAACATTTTTCTCAACGACGTGAGATTTATATATTAAGACCTGGGGAGTGTTCTTTTTTTCAAAAAGTATGGTATAGCACAGTATTGTACATCAAATACCGTATTCTTTTTCACATTTTATCAAGGTACTGGACAACTTTCTAGTCCTCGGTACAGCACTCACTTCATATTTTATTGTACCAAGAAAACTACGGTACAAGAACCTCGGTACAGTACTCACTTCATATTTTTCACAAAACAACCCTACCTCCTATTTCAATAAAAAAAATCATCGATTCTTTCTTCAAACATAACCCTACCTATTTCGATAAGTACGTAGTACTAGACAATAAGAAGTGCTATGCAGTACAATAACATGGTGTACATTGCTGTGCTGTACATATTAAGATGTGAAAAGAACGCACCTTTGGTGGGTTCTTTTTGTAAATTAATCTGTACAGCACAGCACTGTACACCATATATTGTACAACACAACACGTTGTCTAGTACTGCATTCTTTTGTACTGCGTAGCACAGTACAAAAGAATTTATCCAGTACATTGTTCTTTTTATATATACACTACACAGTACAAGGTTTAATTTACAATTTAACCTTTATCCAGTACCCTATTCACTTTCATTATAAAGAACCACACAACGCAACTTTTTTATTTATTTTCTAAAATATGTGTATAGAGCTAATTATTAAATACCATATAAAACTTATATTAATAATAATAAAAATATGATATATTCAATGTGGAGGTCTTGTATTGCAGTTTTTTTGGTACAACGAAATATGAATTGAGTACGGTGCCGGTGACTAAAAAGTTGTCTAGTACATTAACAATTTGTAAAAAAGAACATGATAATTAGTGTATAATACTATGTTGTACTCTACTTTTTTACGAAGGATGCATTCTTTTCATAAATTAATCTATACAGCGTACACTATATTAATATATTGTATAGCACAACACGTTGTCTGGTACTGCATTCTTTTCACACAACATGTTGAAGAAGCCGACGACTTTGTTTTTATTAAAATAAGAGGTAGGGTTGTTTTTATGAAAAAATAAGTGGAGTCCAGTGCAGATATCATGTACCGTAGTTTTCTTAGTATAACAAAATATGAAGTGAGTGTTGTACCGAGGACTAGGAAGTTGTCCAATACATTAATAAAATGTGAAAAAGAACACAGTACTTAATATACTATACTGTACTGTACCCTCAATTTTTGCGAAGAGAATGCTCCCGAAGAACAACTTGAGTAAGGTATTACATAAGTTGTCCTTTGTATGGCACCATTCCAGTCTGAGGGCCACCATTCCGGTCTTAGGGTCGCGAATAGCATTTCATCCTGGCCTTGGGACTGTGGATGGCAATTCATCCTGGGGCCGTGGATGGCACTTCAACCCAGCCCTGGGACTGTGGATGGCATTTCATCCCGGCCTTAGGGTTGTGGATGGCTCTTTAACCCAACCCTAGTGCCATGGATGGCATTTCATAAAACCTTGGGGCCGTGGAAGGCACTTTACCCGTCATTAGGCCCTGGAGCTATGGATATGTTAAGCTCAACGGATATAAGGATCCGTTAGAAACAATGAATTTACTAATTGTTAGAAACAATAAATTTTACTAACAGTTAGAAAAATCTGTTAAAAACAATAGGTAACGGACATATTTTTTTCAAATTAGAGAACTGTTGTGAAACAAGCTCCAACTTTTATCGTTAAAAAGAGAGCTCATAAACTCCAAAATCTACTTGCTGACCCTTTCCAACTCTTGACCTTTCCATTTGTGCTTACGTTCTCCCTTTCCCTCTTTCTCATTCGGCAAGCTTTTTATTCCTTCTGTTTCTTTTTCTACTTTTCTCTTTAATATTTGTCTATTACGATGGCTTCCTCTCTTTCGGATAAAGAGGAATTTGATGCTCCAAGTGGATCTTCTGTTGAGGAATTTTCTGAAGAAAAAATTAATTTATCATATAAAGAGTCAAGAAAAAAAGATTGAAGAAGAAATCAATGAATCAATAATTATTTTTTTAATTTTAATTTTATTTATTATTATTCTCAATACATTTATTTTTTTATTACTTTTTTTATTTTTTTTAATATGATAGTATTTTATGTCTCTATCATTATATTTTTTAAAAAAATTAATTAATTTATTATTTATTTATTAATTTAAGACAACATGTGGCACAGAGAGGAGGAGTATTAATTATTTGAAATTTTCTCCTACAACCATATCATCTCTGATAAGGAATAATGTGAACTATTTATTGCTTTTAGCAATTTTATTTTAGCTATTCCAACCTGCATTCCAAAAGCATATATTTAAAATATATAAAATAAGATATAGTATTTTCATCAAATCATAAAATGTATATTATTAAAATTTCCGTAAAAATCATATTTATTTATAGCTTCTATCGTACGGGCACTCGTTAAAAAAATGTAATGGTTAAAACTTCATTTTTTCTTAAAAAAATGGGATAAAGACAAAACTAAAACATAAATTTTGGAGATTCCTATTCAGGTTGCACCCTGAATTAATAAATAAAATCTAAATTTTAGAGTCTCATATAAGAATTTTTAAAAAGTCTTGTGTCCGAGTACCATCTTGATTAACAAAATGAAATTAAAACTTTGATTTGATTGCCACCCAACATGGAAAATGAAAAGGAAATAACTTAGGAACCACTTAGAGATTTGCATGACAAAATTGTTCTCCCGACATCCCCACTATAAAAGTGCTTAAACATTAAGCCAGATTCCAACTACGACGAAAACAAACATTAACACAATGGCATCATCATCGTCATCAACAACGGCCCTTTTAACTTCGTCTCCGTTCTTGCTCTGCATCTCTCCATCCCTTATTGCCAATCGACTGACTCATCAGTCTACGAATCCTTCCTTCAGTGCCTGCAAAAGAACACAAAACCAGAAGACAAAAGTCTCCAACATAATCTACTCAAAAACAAGCACGTCCTACACATCAGTCCTGCGCGCCTACATTCGAAACCCACGCCTCAACACTTCCTCAACTCCCAAACCACTTCTCATCATAACTCCCACCGAGATTTCCCATGTTCAGGCCGCTGTCGTATGCACCAAACAAGCTGGTTACCGGCTTAAAATCCGCGCGGCGGCCACGATTACGAGGGTTTATCGTAAGTCTCCGTGGTCCCATTTTTTGTCCTCGACATGTTCAATCTAAGATCCGTCGACGTCGACATCGCAGATGAGTCTGCTTGGGTTCAGGCGGGGGCCACCCTCGTCGAGGTGTACTATGGCATTTGGAAGAAAAGAAAGGTCCACAGTTTTCCTGCCGGAGTTTGCCTGACGGTTGGAGTTGGCGGACAACTGAGCGGCGGCGGTTACGGCTATTTGATGAGGAAATTTGGGTTGTCGGTTGATAAGATTGTGGATGCTCAAATTGTCGATGCGAACGGCAAGTGCTTGATAGGAAAGCGATGGGAGAGGATCTGTTTTGGGCGATTTGCAGTGGCGGTAGAGCGAGTTTCGGCGTTGTGATATCTTTGAAGATCAAGCTCGTTCGAGTCCCTGAAAAAGTTAGTGTTTTCAGAGTGGGAAGACACTTGATCAAAATGCAACGGACATGGTTTATAAGTGGCAGTTGGTTGCTCCAAGCAC
>STGP01017973.1:0-10549 GCA_004918865.1 Caryocar brasiliense | reverse complement strand
ACACGCACACGCACACGCACACGGGCACGCGCACAAATGTTCACTTTTGGTGATACCCGCCACCTGTTTGTGATATTTTTGTTAGCTCTGTCTGCTGTCACTTTTAGCCGCAATTTGTATCCACAGCAACACAGAAGAGCACTGTTTCATTGTTATTATTTACATTGGAGGTTTTGTTCACAGTACTGGCTTGTGTCTTGGAAAAGTTTGGTTGATGTGAAGCTCTCTGTAAGTTCCGACAACATTTGTTTGTTTTGAGTGATCAATTGTAGTAACTGTTTTGTATTGTGACGTGATGGTTGCTGAGACTTCAAAAGCCAATGCCATTCTTACCGTGCTTCAAGGTTGTAACAGCTTCAGTAGGCTTAGAAAGATCCACGCCCGTGTCATTGTCAACGGCCTTCAAGACCACCCCGAAATCTCCAGTAGCCTTGTCAACTTTTGTGCTGTTTCAGTTGCGGGCTCCTTGTCTCATGCTCAAATTATATTTGAACGTATTCGAGACCCGCTGACTGAAGCTTGGAATTCCATCATCAGGGGATTTGCGATCAGCTCTTCTCCTCTCCAATCCGTTCTCTACTATAACCGCATGCTCTCTGCCTCCCATTCTCTCCTTAACACTTTCTCTTTCTCCTTCACGCTCAAGGCGTGCGAGAGAATCAAGGCGCGGAACAAATGCGGGGAGGTTCATGGATCTATAATTAGAACTGGATATGAAGGGGACATTGTTGTTTGCACAAGTCTCATTAGATCTTATGTTGCTAATGGGTGTGTTGAGACTGCGCGAGTGGTATTTGATAGTATGGCTAAAAGAGATTTAATTGCATGGAATTCCATGATTTCGTGCTATTCGCAGGCGGGTTGTCACCAAGAGGCATTAAGGATGTATGAGAGAATGAAAAGTGAGAGTGTCGGTGTTGATGGGTTCACGCTTGTCGGCTTGCTTTCATCTTGCGCACACTTGGGTGCTTTGAATATGGGAATTCAGTTGCACGGAATTGCCTGTGAGAAAGGGCTTTTGAGAAATGTATTTGTGGGAAATGCTCTTATTGATATGTATGCTAAATGCGGAAGCTTGGATGATGCTTTGTGTGTTTTTAATGGGATGAGAAGGCGAGACTTGCTCACTTGGAACTCCATGATTATGGGATATGGAGTGCACGGTCTTGGTGATGAAGCTATCTTTTTCTTCAGGCATATGTTGACTGCAGGAATGCGGCCCAATTCCATCACGTTTCTTGGTTTATTATGTGGCTGCAGTCACCAAGGCTTAGTTGAGAAGGGCACTGAGTATTTCCATCAAATGTGCTCTGGGTATAATATTAAGCCTGAAGTTAAGCATTATGGATGTCTAGTGGATATGTATGGGCGAGCTGGGAAGCTTGAGAAGGCACTTGAAATCATTCAGACTTCTCCTTCACAGGATGATCCAGTCTTGTGGCGAACTTTGCTGGGCTCTAGCAAGATCCATAAAAATGTGGTAATTGGAGAAATTGCTGCTAGGAAGCTAATCCAGCTCGGGGCATTAAATCCTGGGGACTGTGTACTACTAGCCACCATATATGCCAGTGCTAAAAATGCAAAAGGTGTTGCCAGAATGAGGAAATTAATTAACAGCCAAGGAATAAAGACTACTCCTGGATGGAGTTGGATTGAAGTTTCTAATCAAGTTCACAGATTTGTCGTGGATGACAAATCGCATCCTGAGACAATAAAGATCTATCAAAAATTGGAGGAAGTAACAGATCAGGCCTGCCGGGTTGGTTATGTGAAAGAGGAGCCTGTTTCCATTGTGCCTGGGCCCTGCTCTGAAGATTGTCTGGAAACTTACAGCACATGTCATAGCGAGAAGCTCGCAATTGCTTTTGGATTAGAAAAGACTTCTAAGGGAACTTCTCTTCGAATAGTGAAGAATTTGAGAGTTTGCAAAGATTGCCATTCGTTCACAAAATTTGTTTCCAAAGCCTTCAATCGAGATATCATTGTCAGGGATCGAGTTCGATTCCATCACTTTCGGGATGGTCTTTGCTCTTGCAGAGATTATTGGTGAGACCTGGTGGTGCTAACGTGTTTCATAGACTTCTATGCTGGGGAAATTGGAAGCAAAGTTATATCTTGATTAGGATGATTCAGGTATTGCAATGGATGCTCTCTAGATATTGTCCATTTCACTAAATATATATTGGCAGGCAAAGTATCTAGCATTCTATTCAATTACAGTAATCTTAAAAATTATTTAATTTTTTACCCAGAATTAAAATGGTGGTGTTGCTTATGACTTTTGAGTAGGTGAATGCAGCTAGAAGAAGAAGAGAATCTTCTTAATGTGTCAAGTTAGCCCATCAGTACAGGGTAATTGACACCCTCGATGAAATTACATGTGAAATTGAAATTCTTGGGGTAAGTGTGATTGCTTGCTGCCAGTGTGGTTAAAAATGAATGCTAATACCAGTGTTGGATCTCCGTTTATATTCTTACTTACAATCAGTTTCTCTAGATTCAATTTGTCAATGATTAGTGAATGCCCTCTGTTACTTTCTTGACAGGATCTGGAATGAACTACTAATGCTCTACCGGTCAGTGGCAAATGCTGCAGGAGATGTCCATCAATATGACAAGGCAACAAATTTTTTCTTTAGTATATACGTAGGAATCTCATTGCATGAGGAATGTTGGCTATTTTACAGAGCAACCCCTTAAGCGGGTCCGTAGCTCTTATTTTAAAATCATTCATGGGATGCCTTTCAGGGCAACATAAAATCATAAGTGCTGCACTCGAGTAGAGGGTAAACTTATACTCACACAATTCTATTTGCTTCTATTGTTGATTCACTTTTGTTTGCTTGTTTTTCATGGTGAAAATTGTCTGTATCTGTCTGTCTTTTCCAGATATCTTTCAGGGCAACATAAAATCATAAGAAACAAAAAACCAGCATCCATGTAATTGACTATATACTCTTCAATCTTCGAGTTCCCACTCCTTAAATATCCAGGGTATCCGCTTTGGTATAAAACTAACTGGAGTCACCAAATTTTGTCTCCGTCATGTAGGTAAACACCTCAGCAAATGCAACGCTCGTCTCCTGTGTGGCCTCTGTGATAGAACAATTCTCCTCAAAGCAGGCACTGCTCCAGCAGCCACAATGGCCGGATGATTTTCACTATCCACGCTAAGATTATACAGGATGGACAAAGCTGCTTCAACGGTCCTCTTACTCCCTCCCTCTATAAGCCTCACCCATGGAAATATTCCCCACCTTAGAAACAGCTGCACGGACCATTCCCTCGGAAGTAATTCTGTTTAGTTCTACAATTGCAGCTTCTTGGGTCTCTGGAGAGAGATGGATTAATATGCTCCATTAGTCTTGGTATTGTTTGGTAAAGAGTTACTTCCATTGCTCAAATTCCAGGCTACGACCACACGAAGAGCTGAGTTTTGACTAGGGAGGCAGCAACCTACTCTTTGTAATCTAAGGGGTGTTTGACTTGAGGATTTCACGGAGCAACGTAGTCAAATGGGTGGAGTTTATTGTGCTGCGAAACTGATCTGAATCAAGAAGCTTTGCAAGTAACCGACATGCTGCAGATATAGCAAGACCCGCTTCCTCAATTTTAAGGGCATGTAGCTCTGGGCGCTGGTTGTAATTAAATGTTTTTTTTTTTAATATAGTTTTTTAACAACTAGATTCTCTGTGTACTTAATATTTGTGCCCGTTATCTACTAGAAAATAAACAAATTGCTCTGAATTTCTCACTAAAAAATTACAACGACATGAGAGCAATATTTATAAAATTTATTTAATCGTATTTCTCACTCCCACAAGAGAAATTGGTGGAGCATTCAGCTAAGAAAATGATAGATGGATGGTCTAAAATCAAGTTTAGAGTTCGGGTGCTTGGTGCTACTCATGGCCATAGGCCAGAAGAAGGGATGGTCCAATGTGAGGCAAAGGCCCCAGCAGATGATCACATCATGATAATCCAAATTTGGAATTTTTGTGGCCAAGAAGGAGCTAAATAAAGATTGGAAGTCCTATTATTAAATTTGGCATCCTTCTCATCTTTTTGTCTTTCAGTTTCTTTCCCTGCCTTCTTAGAAAAGTACCCCCCATGCCATTAAAAACTAGAAACTTAAAAAGATAGGAAAATCACAGGATAGAGCTCTAACATGAGCTTCTCCTTCACCTCTCAAATTCCCAAGGCAGTGCCTTCTCTCTCTCTACAATTCAGAACAACTCCTCTCTGCATCTCATCTAATATCAAAGCACCCCACAGTTCCAAGCTTGATAAGGTAGAAATGAATTTTCTCTTTTCTTTTTTTTTTCTTTTTCTGATTAGATTTCTTTTTTACATCCTTTAATAACTTGGAAAACTCTGATTGTTTATGTATGTCAGAAAGTTACCAGCATCAAAAGAAAGCCTGCAGACTGCAGTGATGTCAGGAAGACCAGCTTGGCAATTCAACTTGGAGCACTTTTGGCCACTGTAGGTCTTGTGTGTCTTATTTTTATTTTTAGCTCTGTAAAATTTCTCTCTGGAGAGTTATGTGAAAGAAATGCCACCAGGTTGAGCAGCCGGCATTTGCTGTTACTGGAGTGAACAACGAGGAAGATTTGACATGGGTTACGATACAAATAGCAATTGTTGCCTTTGTCTACTTCATTGTCGCGCCAGTGAGTGAAGTCTCTCAGTTCCATTTATTACTGTTGCTAAAACTTAAGACCTTACATATGTCAACTTTATCACTCCATCCTGAACTTTTTTTGTGATCATATTGCGAGAAATGGCAGCCTATCATCATGAACTGGGTTAGAGTCAGATTTTACAGGAGAAAACTCTTTGAGATGTATTTGCAGTTCATGTTTGTCTTCATTTTCTTTCCCGGGTGAGCTGCTTTTCCTTTCCATGAAAGACATTGATAAAATTATGACAATGTAAAAGCAGCAGGACAGTGCTCCAATGCTGGTCCAAGCCAGTTTTACCTAAATTTCAATTCCTCCATGTGTGTTGCAGGCTAATGCTTTGGGCACCATTTCTCAACTTCAGGAAATTTCCCCGGGACCCATCCATGAAGTATCCATGGTCAAAACCGGAAGACCCAGACAAAGTGAAAAATGCATATCTTAAGTACCCTTATGCTTCCCCGGAAGATTATGAATGAAATTTGTAGTAATTTCAAGCTCGCAATTGTACCTGCCAATGTGATCTGAGATTTGCAAATAATTTACATATTTTCTTTCCCTCATTATTTTGGCACTAATCCATAGAAGAAAACTAGAACTTTGTGCTGGCTCAACTTAAATTGTTGAGTAGTGATGTTTGTTTTATCAGTAGAATAACACCCTCATTATTTTGGCTCAACTGGTAGGTTAATACCTTTACTCGCTCATAAACAACCACTTCATTAAATTTTTATAAATGTCAAAATTAACCTAAGATGCACACTTTCCCTCAAACTTGAACTCAGAAAATATGTAACTAGATCAAATGACAAAATGGTAATTGCAGGCACTGAATATAACGAGAGGCTTCTATACCAGTTTTTTTTTAAAGCATTGCTTTCACAGACATCTTTGGAGTATAAGATCAAACTGATTTTCTATACACTTGAAGAAATAAAAAAGACCATTAAAAATGATTTTCCTCATCTTCATTTTTTCACAGGCCAGCATCCACATCCTGTAAATAAATAGCCAAATCAAGACCCTAAATGGTAAAATGTCATTCTGAAAACTTTTTCCTTTCTCTTATTGTCAGAACCGAAAGTACAAAATGGAGGAAATCTAGAATTCTAAAAGCACAAATTGGTGCTTTGCACCAAAGGGTTACTGAATTGCTTCAAAGCATCTCATTTAGACTGTGAGAACTGGGAGCTAACATAAACAGATAGTTTCTTCCAATCCCAAGACTCCGCATTGGGCGACATGACGGCAGCACCAACAGCCAACGCAATGGCGGCAAAGGCCATGGCTTTCATGCATCCACTGCCACGAGACAACTTTCCCAATAACACCTTACAGTACTTGTCTGCATCCCCATACAATGCTTGGTGAGCAGCATCTGCCCCATCTGCCATTGCTTTCTCATTCTGCAGGCAAAAATGATGAACAAAGTTTTAGAAACTTAATTTGACATAAAATCCAGTTCCAGCATCAACCAATGATGAATCACTTGCCTTTTTATAGAAATTACCAGTCAGCAAATGAGTGAAAAATACTAACAAGAACAGAGGAATACCTTCTGCCTAAAACTCTTCAGAGTTTCCTTCAAATGGTCAAGAGGAGCTAGCTTCATGGACAACTCCTTCCATCCCCCGCACAGTTTTCCAAGGACAGCCACACTAACTGCCAGATTGTCCTGATAAATATTCTCCTGTTTCTCCAATTTACAAACAAAAGTGAGTAAATTTGACATGGTGGAGCACGAAGTATGAAGAAAATAAACTTTAATGAACACAAATATCATAAAAAAGTTTTAGAGCAGCTCACCCACTGCTTGTAGCAATCAGCATTCTGGGTCAGGCACCAAATGAAAATATCAGTTGCTTCCCTGGATAACTCAGGAATACCTGTAAAATATAGTTACACATCATCATAAAGAATCATAACTTTACATATCTATTAGTTATGGAAAAAAGTCAGCAGAACAAAAAAAGCAAATCATTTCAAGTTCCCATACTTTCTCCTGCTGCTTTAATAGCAAAGCTGAATATCTGCTGTGATACTTGTTTCATTGCTTTACTTCCACTGGAGCCACCAAGAGCAACCTCTTTAAGGGTGGGATATATAGCCTCAAACCTCTCTGTGGCCTGTGTATGAAACACTAACACAAAGTAAGAGCACAAATATAAAAGATCTCCAAAAGACAAATATTTCAAATGCCCGGAATAATAAACTCACCTTTAGTTTGGCAGAAGATGCAGGGAAGGTAACTCGTATCAGTATCTCAAGTGCAGAAGGAGGCACCAAGCGCTCACCCCTTCTAACAGCACCATTTACCAAAATGGGTCGAGCCTTTGGGGCAGACAGAATTCTGCAACCAAACAATCATGATTTAGGAAAATTTCAAGAATTCGAACAAAGAAAAAGAAGAAAACCACAACGCTTACGTACTTCTCCACTGTCTGCAAGATTATATCCCTGGACTGTGGATTAGAACTTTTTCCACTCACTATTGGCAAGACATTGCGTGCCCAAGTGTACAACCCTACTGCCAAATCTCCATGGGAAGCCTATACAATGAGATAGTCCTTAAGTTGATTAAGGGCTGGATAAGAGTGCTCATGTTGGAAAGTGCCAAGATCATATTGTAAATTATTTACCTGTACTGTCATCCATGCAAGGACTAAAAGCTTGTCTTGCCCTTGATACTTTGAATTTTCCCTCAATGTAGGCAATACATTAACTAAAGCATCGGGTTTTCGCCGCAACACCATTGCTAGAACCACAAAGATAGCTACCTGTCGTTTCACTAATATGTCAACTACGAACTAATCATAAATTATCCATAAAAAGCATTGCATATGTGGAAATTAAATATAGAAAAAAAAACAACAAAGAAAGAAGATCCTAGGAAAGAAGTCTCATTATTTGTACCATCTTAATGGAGTAACAAGACTTAATGTGAGTGCAAAGAGTAAAACCATGATCTGGTAAATACAGAAGGTGGTTGCAATTGCTATTCCCATATTCACAACCCTTGACAAGTAATCCTAAAACCAGCTGTGCATTCTACATTAGCAAAGAAGTGCTAAGTGCTCTCATTGATTTGATCCATTAAAAATGACAATTGCTAACTCAAACTGGTTTAGGCATATGATTCGATTCAGTTATACTCTTCTAGAAATTATTTGTAGCCTACCCCCCACTCCACTCTCTCACTGGAGCTCATTACCACTAAAAGCAGCCTGACGTTTAAGAATTAAAAGGGTTAAATATGCCCCAATCATATTCAGGTGGGACAGCAGTGGACCATAAACAAAAAGGAAGTTTCATACCTAACTCATGTCAAGTCAAACTTTCTTGATGCTCAATTTAATTTTACCTAAATTCATGCCATCTAAACTCAACCTTCCAACCTGAATTGATTCCTGAATTCCACCAAAACCCTAATATCCCTATTACCAGAAAAACCTAACAAGATGGCAAAATCACTGTCCACGGGTACTACTCAGAGCCCCTGCACATCACCATAAAACAGACTAGAAACCTCTACTATCTTCACTTAAATTAACTCCAAACCAATCCTACCAGAAAAACCTGTCTATTACACCTACTTTCTTTTCCTTTCATTGTTTTGTGAATCTAGTAACTGATTTCAGAAAGAATATTGAGTACCAGAAACCAAAGCCAGTGAACATCTTCATGAAATACTAACATCTTATTCTTCAGGGAATATGTTCTCATATATGCTAAAGTAAGTTGACATGTTGAGGTCAAGACTCCAATACTCATATCTGCTTACTGGTTTCCTGCCGTCCTTGATGAACAACTATTGGTATGTGTCCACATAATTTTTGTCAAGGAGTCCAAAATGAGAAAACAATAGAATTGAAAAATGTTTACGTGTTGCTGTTCCTCTATCCTTTCTACCTCAATCAAATATATGTTTTTGTACTACATGAAATGCTATCATCTAGTGTCTAGGGTCTATTTGATCTATGTGGATTGAGGATGCGGGTTGCAAGGTACCTTTTTTTTATTTTGGAGGCATGAGGTTGAGCTTAGAGGTTTAAATTTTAAAGGTCTAAAAGTAAAATTACTATTAAGAATATTGAATAGATTATAATGTAGTATTATAGTTATGATAAAAATATTTTATTTTGTATTTATTATATGTTTATTTATTAATATTAAAAATTAAAAATTATTCAAAAATTAAATATTTTATGTATTTATATTTTGTGTTTTATTTTATTTTTTAGTTTTAAAATTTAATTATACTTTTATTATTTTTTTGATTTTCTCCTTTTCATTTTTTTTCAATTTTTTATTTTTTGTTTTGTTTTTGTCGTTTTCTAGTCTACTGCTTCCTCGTTTTTTCCCTTCCTCTCCCCTGTTTTCTTCCCCGCTGCCATCAATCTGCCTATAGCCTCGCCTCTCAATCTGCTGCCGTCGCATCACCTAGCCTCACTGGCATTGACCCTCACCTCACTTGGTGTTCCAGCCCCGCCTCGCCCCAAGTTAGTCACTCCGTCTCTGCGTCGTCCCTGCACGCTGTTTCCGCATCACCCCCGTGCGCAGCACCGCCTCGTCCCCATGCCATCTCTGCCTTGTCCTCTCACGCTGCATCGCCGCATCCCACTTCATCTCTGCACCGTCCATTGCCAAAGGGCAACTTCGTCCGAAATAATTCCTTGCCTCATCCCTCAAACCATTCCTCCGTTTGGTAACCTGCTGGTTGCAGGTCGGCTGGTGCGAACTGCAACCACAGCTGCAACCCGCAGGTTAACAAATGGCACCTTAAAACCCATTCTGATGAACAGCACAATTTATGAATACTTCCACCATTAACCTAAGAACATCACTTTCAGCAATTCAAGACTCCAAATTAACTATTGCCAGGAATTAGCTGTTTGCAGGAACCAACGAACCACTTATGTGAATCGTAAAACTAATAGTCAATAGCGTCATTATTCATCAAAAAATGCTCAGACAAGCATCAGACATGACAAAATCAGGAAATTAATCCAGCATTTTCTCTTTCAAATTACCTGAGATTTTGATGATGCATGTTGCACACTCTTTTTAGAGCCTTTGGAACTAGCTTGCTGGCTTGCCAAATCTGCAAGGATACTTTCTAAGCACCACAGCACAAAAGAACCAAGTGCCTCAACAGATCGTTTGTTAATCCAGTCAACGGACACTTTATAAACATCCTCAGAAATATGCGACACAGGGACCTGCCAGCAAATACACAATGAACAATCTCTTAAGCTGAATATATGAGAAAACATGCAAAAGCAACCCTTTTGACAAAACAAAAACAAAATACGGTCCATACAAAGAACACACCAGTAAAATGAATAAACAAGTATCTAGATTTCATTAAATTCATTCAATAGCAAAAAAAGAAAAAATGAAAGAACCAATGACCCAACTAAATGTAAATGCAATCAAGCAATTTGATATCCATCCAAGCATCGCAAGAAGTTGGCATTCCTCAATAAAATTGCATTGCTGCGAGCATTTTATCTACTAAGAGAAGAATGTGTAACTCACATCTGTAATCTTCGTAAGAGTGCTTTCCTTGAACAATTTCACCCAGGGAAATTGCGCGGAGCTCACAGCTGAAAACGCCCTCCCAAAGTAATCAGCAAATCTCATCAGCTGTATTTCCTGCTGCCCTTCATAAGACCCCTAAAAAACAAACCAAAAACAAAACAAAATAAAATCATCTCGATTATTACTTAACCAACGCACACGCACACGCTCTAACACGCGCACTTACCGATATGTCGGAAAGAAAAGCGGCGAGATCTGCTGCGTCGATCTTCGCGGCGGCCTCCGCCACCGTCACCTTCGGCTTCTTAGGCTTCTTCTGCTTCACT
>STGP01017966.1:11637-29872 GCA_004918865.1 Caryocar brasiliense | reverse complement strand
TTTCACTTTCTTTGAAAAAGGGGGATAGGTTTTTCTTCTCTATTTTCTCTTTAGATTGCCAAAATTCACAGCTCAAAAAATTTTTATTTCTGGCCTCCCCTCTCTCATATTTATAGTTAGGATTCATAATCCTAGGCTATAATAAGCTGGGCCTAACTTAAGCATACGTAGTGTGTTTTTTAAGTTGGGCCCTTCTTTAATTAAAGCCTAACGAGCTTAATGCATCTAATGTACTATCTAATCTGACCCATTATCTCAGCTAGCTTTAATTATATTAATGCAAAAGAACATCCATGCATCTAATGTGTTCGAACCAACACTTTCCTAATATGGACTTTTCACATTCAGACTTTTCCTAATTTGGTAACTAGTCGTATAAGCTCTCTAGCATTTATATCAAATATAAACGCATCTCATATGACTTCATCCATTGTTTAGACTCAACTTCGGGATGTGCTAGTAACATTGCAATTATATTACAGGCCCAATCTGTTAATTGATTATCAGTTGAATAACTTCAACTTAAATCAATTCTTTATTGGCTTAAACTAATTAACTAACTAAATTCATTACTAATTGGTAATGAAATTATAATGCCAACTCCTTGACATTACTAAAAACAACTTTTCTATACCTAGGGTAAAATTCTCAAAATACCTTTAGTTTTCATAAGTTATGATTGACATGTAGCACAATATGTTATAACTATCCAAGTAGTAATGACTATATAAATACAATTATTACATCCCTGTGAACCATAATCTTAATTACTGTGTGCTCAAATCCCTTTGTTGAAATATCTCAATTCTGTTAGTGTTATGGTTGATATCAAATCTTATCAGTGAGATCATATAACTTTGCCTAAGTCATAAGTCTAATTGACATCTAGCAAAATATGTTATGACTACTTAAGTCGTAATGAATGTATAAATACGATTATTACATCCCTGTAAACCATGATCACAATTACCGTGCACTTGAATTCCTCCGCTGAAAGATACCAATTATGACAAGGTTATAGTTAATATCAAACTTTATCGGTGAGATGATATGACTTTCCCTAAGTTATAAGTTATAATTAACATCTAGTAAAATATGTCATAACTACCTAAGTAGTAATAAATGTATAAATATGATTATTAGATCCCTGTAAAGCATGATCATAATTATTATGCACTCGAATCCTTTCTTTGAAAGATCTCAATCTTGCTAGGGTTATGAACAATATCAAATCATGAATATTATAAAACCCTATTGGTGAGAACATATGACTTTGCCTAATTTCTAATTCTTGTTAATGTGACTTAAACTAAAAACTCCTTTCTATTTAAGTCACGTCGCCTTAGCCAAGAACTTTATTAGTTATTTGCCTTAGATTAATATGTAAAAATGTGATTTGCATGTGATAATTCCTTTTAATGGCAATAAAAGTATTTATTTATTTAATATGTCTTTGATATGCATTTAATTTGAATATAAGTCCATCAGTAACTTGTTAGAGACTCCATTTTCTAGTGTTGAGAACATAAGTGATAAAGTCATTTAGTGTAAGTACTTAAAAAAAGTTCACGACCATAGGTATCTTAATTGGGTATCACTACTCTGGAAGATCGTCACCTTTGTTTGTTTCTATGATTAATATGTGATACCAATAAAAATGGAACAGTAAGTCTTATACTATTTGATATTAGATGTCAAGACAAACACAGTGGACACTCATAAGTAGGTCAAATGTGCTGTTTAGATAATGATCTCATGGTAATTTACTTAATGTCATCGATCATCATCTAAAATCATAATGGTGCATATAATTCTTAGACCTGAGGTGAGTCAGTTATCTCATACAAAGTTTATTAGAGTTTACCACTACTTTTATATTTATAAAATCATTCATGGATATCCGGCTTCTAGTGGCTCTAATTAGTTATGTATGGAGATAGGTTTTCATTCAAGAAGGTGTTCTTGTCCAACCTTAAACATAGGATCGCCGCCACTGGCAGTGATTTCAAGAGCCTAGTAGTCGCACAAGACTATGTAACCAAGAAAATAAGACTGCCACCATAAGCAGTAACCAAAGTGGCATTAGGCTACTGCACATCCGCCCTTGCCCAGCCATCTGTTCTTCTAGGTTTTTAACCCTTTTAGGGTGGGCTATTCAATTGGTTCGGATGGGCCTACCTAACCGACTCTGATTCGATTCTGACTTATTATTGGATCTCCAAAATCCCGACCTGATTTGATGTATGAAAACATTTCATAAATTTTTGATTTTGTGAAAATCATCAATTTAATTAAGAAAATAAAATATATAAAATATGATTTCGCAAGGATATTAATTATGTAAAGGTTACACAAAATAAGGCACAAAATCTTATAATATGCAAAATAGATGTATGTTTAAGATTTTGGTACGATGGATGATTATGGACTTTAGGAAGCCTAATGTGATTAGATTTTCTATTTAATGGGTTGTAATTTTATTTCAATTAGGTTGTAATTAATTATTTTAATTTGGTTGTAATTAATTAATTTTTTCTATTGGGTTATAATTAAACGTAGTTTCAATTATCGGGTCAAACCGATTAGCCATTAGTCTTATCATGGTATGCCAAAGATTATTTTGTATTGTACAAAGAAGACCAAAGAGCAATGGAGGCCCAAATCGTAATAGAGCCCGGTGGAAACATAAAGACCAAAGGGATTTGGCCCTTATACAAAGAAAAACCCAATAACCCAAAGGCCCTAGTCCTTATGGTTGGGATTAGGGTACTTAGATAGTTTATGATTATATCTTTTACTTTTTTGTTTTTAATATATGTGTGATGTATATGATATATGGAGAATATATAATGAAAACGGATGCATGTGAAAAGTAATACCTAATTACTTAGTAAAGACTACTAAAAAAATCTTCCAAAATTTATATTAAGTCTAAAGAAAAACGGTATAATATAGGAAACTATGTTGTGGCTCTCCACACAAACTCTAATCACTTATGTATGAGATCATTATGTCATCTTAGGTTTAAGGATTACATACACTATTATGATATTAGATGACGATCTATGATATTAAGTAACTTACTATGTGATCCTCATTTAGGTGCCTCATTCGACCTACTTATCACATGAGTACCCACTGTGTTTATCTCGGTATCTAATGCCAAATAGTATGAGACTCATTATTCCATCTTTGTTAGTATTGTAGACTAATCATTGAGACAAATAGAGGTGAAGATTTTCCAGAATAGTGATACCCAATCAAGATTCATGCGATCGTGAACCGTTTTAGAGTACTTATACTAGACAACTCTATCATTTGCATTCTCAACACTTGAGAATAAAGTCTCTAATAAATAACACATGGACTTATATTTAAATAAACATAATTTAACATACACATCATATTTAAATGAATTTTGTCTTTGTCATTAATTAGGAATTGTTGATGCAAATCATATTTTAAATATTGCTTTACACAAGTGTAAATCGGTGAACTATGAGTCAGTTGAGACCTATCTTATTAGTAGATGGTGGATTACAATAAAGCAAAGCAAAAGAAAAAGGCACCAGTGGACTAATCAAGATAGGTGGTGTATAGGTAAGCCAAGAGTGGTGAGGCTTGTATTGCATAGTCGCTTGAGGACAACGAACTTGATTCCCACGTGATATCATGCATTAATCCTAACTTTTTATGTCCAATTGCATGGAAGTTTATGCCAATAATTTTTTTTATTTCATTTCAATCATTCATTCTCACAATAACGCAAATCACATTTAATTCGAATCAAACAATCACAAGCAATACCATTAATTATTCCAACATTCGAACTTAAACATCAAATCAACAATCAAACAAATCTAATAAATAAATAATTAAATATTTTATCATTCACAACTTGAAAATGATTAAACAATAAATCCTAACAGCTACATGCTATGCACTGTGGTGTCTTATCTCTCTTGTGCTACCTAAGCATGATAGAATAGTCTGTAAGCAATTATTGACGCAACTGCTAATCATGTTGCTACTACTATCCTGCTACAACTGGGCAGTCAATGAACCACCCTCAATTAAACTGATTGATAGTATACTAGATGAGATATATGGTTATGTCGATTCTCTGAATCTAATAATAATACGAATCTAACAACTTCCAATATATCCAATCACATTTCGTATTAACAAGACCAATAAATACTATTCATAATAATCATTATAATAAATATTTATCATTCAATCATTTCATAATATTAATATCAAATAATTTATCAATTCAACAGCACAAATTAAAATAAATGCATGAAATGCAATATTTAAGTCACTCCTAATTTTTGAAAGCAAGCTTCCCTTCAGTAGGTTGGCCAAAAGTCTAATCAATAAGGGGTCGGTACCGAAATAGCCTAAAGGCTTGTTCAAATTTTACTTGGAGGCCACAATCTATTCGCCTGAAGGCTCGTTCAAGTATTGTACAAAGGCCACAATTGAATAGTTGTAGCAGTGACTATAGAGTCATAGGAGTGACTAGTTCATAGACTCATTATGCATGAAATACATGCTCATTTATTTAATAATGATGTATAAATACACATCAAAGAATAATATCAATTTTCAGAATAACTATATATATAATTCATTATTAATAATAATTTAAGTTTTCAAAACAATTATATACAAGTTAACTATTATTAAAAATAATATAAGTTTTTAAGATAATTAATTATAGTAAAAACATTATTTAACCTCAGAAAATTCTATTACAAATTCATCAAATTTTATTTATGAACTCATTGAAATTTTAGTTTATGAATTTATCTTTAGTTTTTAGCCTATTTCTAAAACTAGAAAACTCGTTTTAAATAAATTAGTTTATATAAAATCTTACAGTATAAGAATGTACAATAATAATTAATATAATTTTTAAAATAATAAATCACAATTAAAATACTATTTAAACTCATATAAAAATTATTTACGAATTCACCTTAAGTATTCAGCATATTTCTGAAAACTACAAAGCTAATTTAAAGTAATTTATTTTATAGAAAGTATTTCAGTAAATAGAACTAATTTAATTTTGATTCTAATTTATTTTGCTTATTTTTATTTTATTTATTGTCCTATTATTTAAATAGTAATATTAATAAAAACAAAACGATATCACATTGCTGAATACATAATTCTGTTGTGCAAAAAGGACGTCAAAGTTTTTTTCGTTTTTCTTGGAGAATACGATTAGGCTGCATTGTTCCTAACTAAAACATAGGCTAGCCATGTTTTCACATATCATTGTCTTTAACCTAGGAAGAGCACGACCTGCCCATGTAACTAATAGGTTACATGGCCTGGTCGTGCTGTAATAGAATTGTTTCAATTTCTTGCTCAATCTGCACTATGTCCTCATTAAATATTGATCTTAACACGTGACTCATTCATATAAAGATTTCCCGCTCACTAATTGATTCAAACAACATCTAAATTCGACTTAAGTCACCATGGATTTGACAAAGATGAAGAACTTTGGAAAGAAAGGTTGGCAGGCACTTACAAGCAAAATTGACGTGATGATAATTGGTTTTTCTTTCAATTGATCATGGCTAATTGATCCCTAAGACATCTTTAACCAAATTCTAAAACCAATTTTATATAAGATCAACACCCTAACCATCAATGAAATAAAGAATAACTTCTCTCTCTACGAAAGAAAAAATGACGCTGCTGACAAAACAAACTAAAATTCCAGAATCAAGAAATGATATCCTACCTCAATCAATGTCCAAGAATAGTCAATCACTTGTTGAACAATGGTTTCCTATAATTAATTTTCAAGAAAAACAAGCTTTCTATTTAGGATTGAATAAAAAATCGTTCTCGGTTTTATGCGACTCATACGACCAAGCAAGAGAATGGAATTTAGATTAAGAAAAAAAGGGTTTCTTACCTCAAATTAAAACCTATAAATCGTTGTAAAACACTATACTAAAGAGTTATAGCACTAAGTGATAGGAAAATTAAAGAAAAGACAAGATTTTAAAGAAGAATTTGGTGATGGTTGTAATTTTGGTTATAATAAAGGGTTTTTGGAGTCGTGATAGAAAAATAGGTAGACTTTACTAACCAACAAATGTGTTTAATAATAATTTGGTTAGATGATAGGATTAACTTAGGTTAGGTTGAATTAAATTCTATTAATTAAAAGACTAATATACCCCTACTACAATAGGTCCTTTAAGGGAGTTCTCATCCAAATAGATGTTCCCAAGTGAATTTCTAGCTTTCAATTGAACCGTCACATAGAATTAATTATTTAGAACATTGTAGAGCATTGTGAAGTTAATAAATATGACCAATTTGCCATTAAATACTCAAAATATCATCAATAAGCAACAAGGGAATTTTCACCTTTTCATAACTTTTGACTTAATCTAATCTCTCCAAAGTAATCCAAAATATCCCAATATGCACTCTAAGGCTTATTGAAGTTTTTTGTAATTTTTCAAACTCATTTGCTAATTTTTGTAAATTTTCTTTCATTCAACCAATTAAAATTGATTAAAAATACTTAAATTCCTAATAAATTTCAAAAAAATTTCCAGAATGGTTAAATTATCAATATCGATCATATATTAAAGTATCAATTCATCTAGACCCTAATTCGAATCATTACACGTGACGCATCAACATTTATTTTTGGTCAATCAGAATTCACATCAGAATTTTTTTTCCAAATTTTACTAAGTTAGTGAGAAATATATGGCAATATTAGTGTTACAAAAATTTTATCAAAATCACCATTGTCCTTTTTCTCGACCATATATAAAAAAAGACTGTTAGAAATCATTATTTTCATTTCATCACATTTCATTATCTCTTCTCAACACTTAAGCCGTACAAATATTTATTTTAATACAGATTTTTGGAAATTGAAGCCAGAACTTGTCTTTGAGTTCTTTTAAGCTTAAGGAAATGAACAAAAGAATACAAAGTAAATACTTTGATCTGAAGTTTTAGAATTCTAGATTTAATATTAGTTTGAATTGAAAATTCGATATATGATATGGAATTTTAGCTATACTACATGAATATATGAGAACTATTAGTTCAAAAATCAGATTTAAGCAATAATTTAGAGTGAATTATGAGTATTTAGAAAAATAATTAAGAAAACTCTAATTTGACATGCCTTAAGATATTTACTTATTGCTAAGTAACATTTAGTTGCTGTATGAGATTTGTGAAGCTTAAACATTAGTTTAAATTGGATTTAGACCAAAAAAGAAAGAGAACTCAACTAATTTCTTGAATGTTTTGTTTTTAACCCTTATTTTGTTTGGCTTTGGCTTTTGTTTAAGCCATCAAAGGGAGTCTTTTGATCATCGATGGCAAAAAGTTAAAATTGGGTGGTTTAACTATTTGTGACATATTTTAGGTTGCAAAACTCATAGTGGAGTTTCATATGTTAAATTAGATTTCAAACTCATAGATTTCTTGCAGAAGTTAATATCATGGAGATTCATTTTGTAAAATTTTTTAGTGATTTTTAGAAGATGAGGAGTATAAGCATCAAAGATCTAATTTTGGTTATGTTGTTGTTTTCAGAGCAGTGATATACTGTATTCAAAAGCATAGGAGTCCCAGCTCGAGGGGCAAATATTTTACTATAAACTAGGTAAATTAAGTTTATATAATATATTTAAAATTTGATTAAGAATATATTTGTGTTTGATTAATACTTGGTAAAGAACTGGAATTGTTAAATTTGTTTATATATGATGAGATAATGAAATACGATGATAATGTGTAGATTAGAAGTTATTAAAATACTATTATGAATTTATTGGAAATATGTGATCATAAATTTGTGTGAATATGTTATATTGATGATATAGGATGCAATGATTGCCGTGATAAAATTGTTTTATTTAATTTGATATATAAACTCGATGAAGTCAATGATTGACATAGCTAAGTCATGTTGTTTCTGAAAGAAACGAATGCGGAAGCACAAAATAAAATAAAAAACGTAAATAAAAATGTACCAATCATGATTAAACAAGATCATTTTAACCTCTGTTTGTGTCATGTACATTTAAAATAAAACAACCTATGGAAAGATAAGCAAACAAACCATAATCGCATGGATATGCAATAATCATCATCCAGCTCATTAAGCATTGAGCCTCTAGCGTGTCCACCAGACCTTTTCCAACTATGACCCACCTATCCAACCTTTTTCCTCAACCAAAATCATGGTTCTTTGCTGTCCCAATGATGGATGATGATAGGCTAGTATTTGGTAATCATTTTAGGCAATTTCAAGGTGTTTTCAGTGATCAGAAGACATAGTTTTGTATTTGTTTTGTAGGGAGCACGAGTTCACTTTTCTTAGCTGCTCAAAACCATCTATTATAGCTTCTAAAGTTAGATAAAATGTGCCCCCTTGAAAACCTCAGGCTGACTTATTCTTTTAGGCTGTAACCATCCAAAAGCCTTTGGATTGGGCCCAAAACTAATGCATATTTCATGCACTCTTTTGGATCTTGTCCAACACTGGCCCTAATGGGTTTGGCATATTAAATATGTCACCTAATCAGCCTATAATCCATCCCATAAATGTCCTTAACCCTCAATTTAGCCTTGCTATGCAAAACTTTGATGTAATTCGCCCACACAAAAACTATCTCAACTTGGGCCTTCCTTAATGGGAATTTTCAAATCAAGCCCAATAGTTATATCATGGTTTTAGCATTTATATCTCATAATATGACCTTACCTAACTATTGGATTCGATTTCAAGATATGCTAGTAACCTTGCAAATTTAATTGCAAGCTAAATTCTCAAATTGATTACTAGTTGAATGAATTCAACTGTAATCAATTTGCGCACAACTAAAATAAGTCTATATGGTGTAACTTACTAAGTTCACCATTAATTGGCAGTAAGATTATAATGTCAGTACCTTAACATTAACGGAATTACTTTTTTGTACTTGAGTATAATAGTTGTGGTTCTCATAAGTCATGATTGACATCTAGCACAATATGTCATAACTACTCAATTAGTAATGAATGTACAAGATGATTATTACATTTATATGAACCAAGATTATAATTACCGTACACTCGAATCCTTTCATTAGAAGATCCTGATCCTACCAAAGCCATGATAAATGTCAAACCTTATTGGCAAGATCATATGCCTCTATCTTGATTTCTCTTTCTTAATCTATCCGACTTAAACTAGAAACTCTTTCTATTTAAGTCCTTCCACTATAGCCATGGACTTTCTGTTCAAAAATGAGCAAGAACCGTAGGATCCCCATTTACTACGAGACAATGAATCCCATATTGATGATTATCTATCCTTATGCATAACAAATTAGTGCCATCATATGTCGTATACCTGGATGTGGCTAAAACTGGCATATAAGTAGTGACAAACATTAACCACCTATGCACGAGATAACTCTGTCATTTTAGGTTTAAAGATTATATGCACCATTATGATCTTAGATAATGATTAATGACATTAAGTAAACCTTATTATGTGATTATTATCTAGATGTCATTTGTTCGACCTACTCATTATACAAGTGCCTATTGTGTTTGTCTCAACATCTCATATCGAATAACAAGTGACTCACTATTCTACAAATTATTAGTATCTCATACTAATCATGGAAACAAACAGAGGTGATGATAGTCTAGAGTAGTGATGCCCAGTCATTACTCTATGATCATGAATACTTTAAATTACTTGAACCGGACGACTCTATCACTTATAGTCTTAACTCTTAAAAATATGGAATCTCTAATGAGTAATTAAGGATATGTATTCTATTAAATATCAATATACATAAACATTACACATGTTATAATTAAAAAAATATATAATAGCTATTGGGAATTGTTTAATACAAATTACATTTTATATTTGCTCTAGGTAATACAACTAACAATTTTTTGCATACTCAACAAGGATGGGAGTTTGTAAAATTAAGTCATAGTGCATAGTTGCATGGTGATTCAATAGGGACGGGGGTTGGTAGAGCCGATTTACATATCATAATTGTGTGAAGGTTCGGCGAGGATGAGAACCACTAGAGCTGAGTTATAAATCGTAATTGCATAGTTTATTAATAAGGATGGGTATTGGTGGAGTCAAGTTATGATTTAAGTAGAGGGTTAATGTTATGTTCACATGCTATTTATCCTTTAATGAGATGAATAATAGCATGCAGTAGTATACAATTAAATTTGATGGATGTAAGAAGTATGTGAATTACTAATGTTTAAGTTGGATGAACGATAATTTGTTAATTATATTTAAGTATGAAATCCATACGTTATTTAGTAATCTATTAAATGAAAAGTTACATTTTTTCCCTACGCTATATATATCTTTAGTCATTGAGTCATGATAGCTCACCTCTCTATTTTCCTTCTTATAAGTTGGAAGATAATGGTTTGCATCTAGATATCTGCTAACTATCAAGTTCTCGAATCATATGAGAAGTGTTGACGGTTAGAAGAGTTATAATTGTATGATAAATAATATGATAATATAAATTAAATAGTAATAAAATCTTGCTAATTTAATTATAATAGAAAATGATTTATGGTTATATCTTTTAAACTTACGAGAGTTGAAAAAGTTTTGAAAGCTAAAACTCTTAATATATCTCAATTTTCTTGCCGATCATTAATCTTTGGTTTAGATCGTGACACTAAATTTATTATTTTTCTTTATTCTTAAATTTTAATTTCAATTTTAATTTTGTAATTTTTTAAATGATTTTTATTAATAGAGTTAAGTCATATAACACATGTGACGTTTTTGTTAAAATTAAGTCTATTGGACCTAAATTTTAAAGATGTGTGTGACTTAAAGTAAAAAAAATAAAACCCAAGTGTTTAATTAAATGTTGGGATATGTAGCAAATGTTAAATGTATTTTTCTTATAAAAATTATAGATTAATTATATGAAAGATAATCGAATACACTATTACAAATATTTAAAATAAATCTAAATATAAATATAACATCATCTAAGTCAAATTAAGTCATAAAATATAGCAGTTATATATCTATAGTTGTTTAAACTTGGACAAAGAAAACTCAAAGTTATAAATTGTCATTATTAGCATATAATCTAATATAATCTAAAGTTTGTAACCTTAAATCATGTATCCGTGTTAATACATACATATCATTTTACATAGTATTAAAAATCTTTATAAACGCCAATTAAATAAAACATAACTTAAATATTATCACATCATCATACATATTCAAGATTAGATAATTAGCAAATATTCTAGATAGTTTTCTGCATACTCTGATTTATAAATCTTATAAAACTATACAAAATAAATAATATCTAATGGAAGAAGAATTAAATGTAGCAGATTTTAAGAAAACAGCCACTCCTCACCACACTATTATATTAGGCAAAAGTTTAGTTTTAAAAAAATAAAATACCAAGGAATGAGTTTTAATAAACCTTAATAAGTAAAAACATAGAAATAGAGTCTATAATTCTGAATGACTGAACTTAGACAAGTCAACAATTCATGTATATTATCAGTCATATAGATCTTTATATTAACCCATATCATATAATATGTAAGATATGTAACATAATCTCCTAACTTTAGACCTCATCAGAGTGAAATGGTGATAGTAGTACTTATTACACGTCCTACTGCTTAAACCTACTAAGTATAGTAACGCTGTAATAGTACCATCCTTATTACCCACTCAACAATGCCATCCACATTATTCGCCCAGTATACAAGCAAATATTACATTCAATCATTAGACCGCAATCATAATATATAATTTTGTCATTCCATCAGCATATCATATCACATATCACATCAAAAAAATAAATCATTATCAACTTTTACATATGTATAGTATCCCAATTAATTAATATTTATGATCCAAATACAAACATGTTTCTATACTTATTTTAATTATATTGTATGAACCTCATTCACCTAGTAAAAAATAAAATAGCTATCCCTTGAGTTGGGATAGTTATGCCTCCAAAAATGGCATATCACCAACAATTGGCTCTAATAACAAACAATATATCAAACATCTAAACATAACTCAAAAAATTCTTAACTTCTCAAAATCATTAAAAAATTCTATACAATGGACCTCTAAGATTTTTATTGATTACCATAATGGGTCTAGAGTCTAATACAATAAACGGAGCTCAATTCAAAATTCTGTAACTCAAGATATGCCAAAAATAGTAAAAATAACTTAAATTCTTCCAAACACAGTTGTGGACCTCCCAAACCTACCGATCGATTGCTTAAAGAAACTTAAGCCATTAATCGACCATCAGAGATCAACCAGTGACCACTCTATGAAGAACTTAGCTGTTTGCGTATTCAAGCTACCAGTCGACTGCTAAAAAGGCATTAATCAACCGTTCTTTACTAAGAAATCTTAGCAATCAATCCAATCTAACAGTTGCTACATAAATTCAATTTTAAATACCGGTTCTTTTATAAGGCCGATACAAATCTAACATATCTTCGTTATAAACTCATTAAAATTATCCAAAATCATCATCAAAACTCAGCTTCAATTCTGAATCTATTAAAGAAATTACTTTTAAAAGTTAAACTTCTAAATTCAAAGTTTCCATGAATGTTTCCTAGTCTTTTCAAGTTTAATTTCACTTCCTGAATTCTTAAATTTATTTATCTCTTAATGATTTAAGTTTATAAGGTTGTGTGAGAGTGTTTTAAATAAAACCCGATGAAAAAGTTGAAAAAAATGTTAAAAAATTGGTCAAAATGGTGCTTATATTTTATTTGCAGCGGTGGACCACTTTCCACCATCGATCAACTACTAGAAATGCAAAAAGGGAAGATGATGAGAAAAAACAACTTACCTTTGAACATTTGGAGCACTCAGATCAACTGCTCAGTACATTCGAGACAAACTTGCTTAATTTAAATAGCCATAATTTCATGTAAAAAATTTAAATTTAATTATTGTTCAAAGTATTAAAAATTTATACTTTACTTCTATTTATATAAAATTTAGTAATCAATTATATTTTTATTTTATTTCATATTAATTTTTAAAATAAACTCCAACTTGAATAATATTTTTAATATTTTTTACTGAGTCATATAATCAATTTCAAGTTGTCATATAAATGTAATTAGCGTCATCCCACTTTTTAAAGAATTAGTTCACCCATTGTTGATTATTTTAAAAATTTATTTTAATTTTCAGAAGATCTTTTTAGTAAGAAGGGCATCATTATTTTTTAACACTGCTTCTATTAAGTTGTATAGAATAGTTTTGATAACTCACATTTGACTTACTCTCTTTTATTCATCCAAGAAATTTATTTTCAAGTTGTTTTGACAGTTTAAGCATATTTGTAGTTGAAATGAAAAAATAAATATATATATATAGTTTTTGAATATTTTAAAACGTTAAATAAAATAATTTTTATAATCATTTTTGTTGAAAAGCCTATGATGTGTTACATAAAATACAAATTTTTTAAAACATAAATACTTTTATATAAATAGACAAAAAATTAATCACTAATTTGTCTACCTTCACACAAAAAAATAAAAATAAAAATAAAAATAAAAATCAAACTATAATATGCTAAATATCAATAATGTCAACTATAGAATATTTTAGTCTTCTCATCCATTATAAGATATTTAATCTCTTCATCCATTTTTAAAAACTTGTCAACATAAAAAATACTATTCATTTTAAATAATTATATGAATCATATATTTTGTTTACATTATACGGGATCTGACTTCTTAATATTAGTATTTTTATCACTTTTGTAATCTTGTTTTTGTTACTTTAAAAAAGCGAACCTGAGTTCTATTTTTATTGTTATTATTATTATTTTTTTATCAGTACCATATTGAGGGAGGCAGATGGCTTGAAGTGCATACTTTCATCCTTAAAAATGGGTCTCGAATACACTCCTCAATCTTTTAATCTTACTCTTAAATAATGGAATTTTACATCCCCATTGCGTTGCCGAAGACGATCCATCCTGCTGACGCAAAGCATTCCTTACGCCAATCAGACAATGATGATATTTTCTCCTTTGATCAAACTAGTTTTTAAAATAAATGCATAAATACATAAATCACAGTTAATAATGGTCAAATATTTAATTGCAATTCATGAACAAAACAGCTGCACACAGCGGCAGGCAAATTCTGTGTGCACGTTTCCAGTTGTAACCATGCATAGAATCTAAATCCAATCAACTGTTAATCATCAATCTGCGACGCAATCATTTCCATGCGAAATTGTGAAAATTCTCGTATCAAAAGATGTAGTCTATATATCATAAGCAAGCATCTCCCAATGGAATTCTCTCGGCCTGATTCTTAGAACTGTTAAATAGTGGAATGCCCTTCAACAAGATAAAAGATGGAGTCCGGCAGAGTCACATGGAAAGAGAGATATCCGATTCATAACAACTAATTTTTATTCACCACCGATGCTGAAACTCTTTTCAATGATTCGCATGCCTTGAGCACGTCAGATTTTGAATGGGCTGCGGACACAAACAATTTTATTCCTACTGGCAAACGGCACTTATCCAGTGTTGACCTTTTTGAAGTTACCACAAATACCGAGTCTTCCTTCAATACCTACAATATCACAACCATAAGGGGAAATACATTAACGTCCGGATAACTAACAGATAAAAAGAAATAGAGAGAGAGAGATGTGGAACTCATTGACAGAGAATGAAATCGAGGTACTATTAGTCTGATGAAAAAGTCCCATTAAGGGAAATTTTGGAAAAACAAAAAGATTCGAGTGCATTACATTACCAACCAACGTGAGATCATGATCAGGCAAAGCAACAATTACTTACACGATTAGTAATTTCCTCAAGTAGTTTTAGATCATCTTTTGTTGAACCTGTGGATTTCTCTAATCTGAGAAAAACAATAGGTGATTCTGGATTGCTTGCTATTTTGAGGCCCTGAACATCAGACAATCCTGCAGAATACATAGACATATTGTGAAAGAATTAAGCAGTTCACGTGAAACAGTACCGATATAAATTACAACAGCAAAATAATATATTAAACTAACAGAAAAAACACAACATAAATAGAGGACAAAACAAATAAAAAGTCGGGAGACCAAGCAGAAGTCAACCACTATAAATGCATTGAGTTTTGATACCAACTTCCTCTTCCTTTAAATAGTGGGATAACCTTGGTGTTCGCTAAATAAAGACTCAATCATAACATTGAAGGATAGAGAACAATGGAGGAAAAATACATGAATTACAGCATTCAGATACACTTGGTTCACCCTTTAATCCCAGTGAGAAAGGGTTTCTTGTCATAATTCATCGAGATTGGCAAAGACCAAGAGAAATCTTTTACTTCTTTCCTTCCGTTGTATGAAAATCATCAACAGCCAGCGACAAACAAACAAAATATTCAAGTTAAGTTGTCATTCCTGTTTATTTGATTAGATAGTAATCGGTTAAGACTCAACGATACACAATGTGCTAGTCTAAATAGCATGACTGTAGCTCATAAACGAATCAAACCCACATTCACCTTTTTCCTAATACTCTACAAGAGTTACACTTCATTGTTGTAAAAACTCCTTGAAGCAACAAAGGAGCACCGGGGGCCAACCAAAAAGATGAATATAAAACTCTCCATAACTTTTAGGCAAACCCACATTGTAAACAAGTCTTTCACATTCTCCTCCTCTCTTGTAGAATTCAATATAGGCCAAAAGAAAAAGGCTCCTCAAATTGTCTATAGTGACAATAAGGATTCATGGGTCAAGTTGAATGGTGACTGTTCATGAAATAACCCTTTGAGGAGACTCCTCTCCTGTATCCTTTGTAGGCCCCAAATTAATTCTTCCCTGAACAATTTTATATCACACTCCAAGAAGCTCTAGCTTGAACGTCTCTAACTTTAGCGTTGAAGTTGTTTCAGAAATGGGGCATGATTGAAATCAGCTAGATGACCAATTCCAAGGAAAAACTTCCAATTGAAAGGTGCAAGATTGACATGAGCTACATGACCAATGTTTTCCACAGTAGCCCACAAAATATAGAGATGAAAAGCTTTGATCAGAGTGTGAGAGCCCCACCACGAATTCTTCCAAAACAGGATATAAGTGACAACACCACTTTAAATTTCAACATTGCAAAATTCTTCCATTCAACTGGCATTACCAATAGATGTTGGCTTCAGTGGCAAGGGAGTGTGCTCCTCTCCTTAAGGTCTTGGGTTCAAATCAAACAAGAGGCTGTGTGAAATTAAAATTCTCATAAATTCACTAGGCCCAGCGTTGATCAGCCTACTTTGACTGGCTCAATAAGGAAATCCCTCCTACAATACCGCTACTAGCTTTCTATCGCATTAATCCATCCAGAGAAAACCAGAAAACTTTGGTGCACCACCAAGATCATTGTCCCTAAACTTACTGTCAAATAGTCCTCTAATGCGTACCTACTTCACTTTAAACATCTCTACAATCACTAGTGCACTGTAGCTTTGTTCCAAAAGACCAAATATTTCTCTTTTACGTCTAAGGGGTGCAAATATTTTCCATACTAACTTAAAGCATCATATACATTTGTCCCATACCATCCAAATGGGTACCATCTGGAAGGGATTTTCTTTGATTTCCCTTAATTGATGCTCAATACTATTCGAAATGACAACAGGAAGAAAGAATGTAAGTAGGAAAAATATAGCGCTTAGTGGCAAAAAAATTGGTGGTCAATGGTCATCGGAGGTTGCTAGTGATTGTCAGTTGATGGTAGTGCCAGTCAATTTTGTTGATCAGTGGTGGCTGTCAGTGACAGCAAATCAACAGTGGTTGCTGGAAACTACAGTTACCAATGATCAAGGTGGTCACCAATGACAATGCTAGTTGGTCAACAATGATCTGTGATTGACAATGAGGCTGTCACTCGACAATGATCATGATGGATTTTAAGTGTCACCAGTGAAGTAGTTGAACGGAAATAATTTCCAATGATATTTACTGATGGCGGTCACAAGTGTTACCAATGACCATAGTCAAAAATGCCCTTTGGCTGATGGATGTGTTGCTCAATGTTTAATAGCCTAATGTATTAATTGTTGGATGGTCATTTAACGATAGTAAGTTATGTGTTCCAGAAATGACTACCAGAAATTCCAAAAGATGAAGTCATTCTCAATATTGTCAAGCTTAGATTTCCTTTAATAAACAAATGCTTTCCATTGACTCATTTTCCTATGTTGGGCAAACAGAGGAAACTTTGGAAGAGGTATTCGTCAAAAACCTTTTCCCTGCAACATATGGAGCCTAAATTACAGTGTGAATACATTTATCACATTTCCACACATATAATTTGAGATAAACAACCTCAACCCCCCACCCAAAAAACAATGGCCAATATGCCAAGCATTACACAGACCTAAGAGATCACGAAACTCCAAAATTAGCTCCTAGAATGTAACTCTGACCTTATTAGCCAAATAACTTCTAATTGGACTTTTCATGTTCTATTTTCTTTTCCTCATTACAGCAGGTTTATTTCCTTATATGGCCTTGGTTAAAGCAACTAATTTTGACATGTTTTTTCATGTATAGATCAGGACAAATATTGTGTTACTTTGATTTCCCGTTACTAGTCTTTCTTCTTGGATTCAGTTTTTCATTATTCTGTACCATACTTAGTTCTAAAGTCCAAAAGACCATCCCCTTAACCTTCTATTTTGTCGGTAAAGCCACTTTAATTCATTCTCCAACTCCTTGAATTTCAGATTGGTTACGTTACCTGCATCACTAGCACTAAAAAAACTGTAGTCATCAATCATATTTTATTTGCCTCCAATTGAAGTACAACGGATAAAAGATTCTAAATAAAGTTCCTAGAAACATAAGCAAGTCACCACGAATAGACAAAGAAGGAGAAAATTAGATGCTGAAGACTAATGAAAAGCATAGACATAAAGGTGATTTGTATCCATAACAGGCAATCTAGGAAACATGCTCTGGATTTTGACTGAGCAATACCTCAAGCACTCTTTATTTTCTCATATCTCCTAGGTATACCATGCCCCATTGGCTCCTTTAACACAAAAGAAAGTATCTCCACCTTTTTTTCCCTTTACTTTTTGAGTACATTTAGTCTTAATATAGCTGTGGGAAGACACTTAGTCTACACAA
>STGP01017928.1:5368-16250 GCA_004918865.1 Caryocar brasiliense | reverse complement strand
ATATAATTTAAATTTAAAATAAAAGTCGACTCAAAATGCTTCCAAAAATTATATTGAGCCGACTAATAAATGCATTTTCCGCTAAAATAGGAACCTGGTCAGGAAGTCAAGTAAAGCATCATCCACATTGCAAATGAGAATGGTCTACTTGCCTTCACATATCAAACATCAACTTGTTTGATTGAAATGCACACTTCTAAAGGAAGAAAAAAAAAATCCAAATTCTTCTGGGAGCATAACACCAGGAGAGCCAAGCAATCGAATTCTGTTTTGCAATTGATGTTCTCAATGTCTTCTGCAAGGATCTCTCTCTTTGGTTATGCTCTTTTCTTTCTAGTCCTAGGCCACCACCATGCCTGCAGTGCTCGAAACAACAATCCGGATCCTTGTACTCCTTCCTCTTGCGGCAATATCCGTAACATCAGCCACCCTTTTCGTCTGAGAACAGATCCTGTAAATTGTGGCCTCAGGAATTACGAACTTGCCTGTGACAACAATCACACAATTCAGTACATGGGTTCGGTCAAATACCACGTCCAGGCAATCAACTACAACAACCTCACAATTCGGCTGGCGGATGCCGATGTGCTTGAAATCAGCAATTGCTCCTCCACCGCTCCTCATTCTTCTGACAAAAAATTAGTTGAAAGGACTGATAGATACGCCCCATATATTGTGGTTGGCCGAGATTTTACCTTTTATCAGTACCAGTACTTAGCTTTCTTAAGCTGTGCAAATCCTGTTAGCTCTCCACTTTATGTAGAAACTCCTGCTTGCAACGATGGTGTATATAATTACTGGTATGTCATTGATGTTAGTACCGGTGGCACCGTATTGGATCTCTTCGATACGTGCCAAATACGGCAGGTTTCTGTAACATCTTTGCTCCCAAGAGACGCGCATCATGTCTCTTATAAATATATCCATGATAGTCTGACTCATGGTTTCGAGCTTTCATGGTTTCTAGCTTGCTGCCACGAAGACCGAAAATGTAATTTTGAAGATGATAGTGATTATCGGATCTATTGTGCTGGTTCTACAAGTTGGCGAGGTGCGTTCTTCTTTGGTCACATTCCCTCATCCCACTTTGAAGAGGAAGAAGAGAAAAAAGGACCAATCTGCCTGCCTTGTTCTCTGATTTGCTTCATCATTTTCCATTCTGTAGTTTATAAGTAACACCTGGTTGTCACGTAAAATGAAATACAAAGAAAATCTTGTGCATGGTTTTTTAGCACATTTTGGCTTGATTTTGCTTGTTTTGCCTGCAGCTTCGATTGGCAATGCAATTCCTGGCTTCATTTATCCTGCTCGATTTAGTTTTAATCTACTTGCCACCATCGCCGCTGTTTCACCCGCACTGTACGATCTGCCTTTTGTGCTCGGTTATCTACTATATGCTCTATTCTCTCTCGTCTTATTCCTCAGTAAGCTTTCACCAACTTAGTTCAAGCTGGTTTTTTGCGTTATGAAACATGCTTTATACATGAAAGGGGATGTGAAAGAGAAGTGATTGAACATTCGTGCATATAAGCGAGTGAGACCCGATGATCTTTCCTCTGATACTTGTTTCTGTGAACTTTCTGTGCAGTTGTATACCATTTAACACTCTTCGTTTGTGGGGCTCCATGCGTTGCCATGTTCTTGGTCTACATTTGGAGAAAGAGGCATTTATCTGTGTATGGCAACATTGAAGAATTCCTGGAAAGTCACAACAATCTCATGCCGTTGAGGTACTCTTACTCTGATATCAAGAGGATAACGAAGCGTTTCAAAGACAAGTTGGGTGAAGGAGGCTACGGCTCGGTATACAAATGAAAGCTCCGGAGCGGCCGTTCTGTGGCGGTAAAAATGCTGTTGGGCAATTCCGAAACGAATGGGCAAGAGTTCATAAATGAAGTTGCTACCATCGGAAGGATTCACCATGTTAACGTGGTGCAGCTCATTGGATTTTGTTCCGAGAGAAGAAAGCAAGCTCTTGTTTATGAATTTATGCCGAATGGATCTCTCGATAAGTACATATTTTCTCGAGAAGGCAGCATCCCGATAAGCAATGAGACATTGTATGAAATCTCTCTCGGAGTTGCTCGTGGTATTGAATACCTGCATCGAGGTTGCGATATGCAGATTCTTCATTTTGATATCAAGCCTCACAACATTCTTCTCGACGAAAACTTCAACGCAAAAGTTTCAGACTTTGGACTTGCGAAATCTTATCCAACAGATAACAGCATTGTGGCTCTTACAGGGGCGAGAGGAACAATGGGCTACATGGCTCCTGAATTGTTTTACAAAAACATCGGAGCAGTATCTTATAAAGCGGATGTGTATAGTTTTGGGATGTTGTTGATGGAAATGGCTGGGAGGAGGAAGAACTTGATGGCAGAAGCAAGTCATGTGAGCCAAATTTACTTTCCTTCTTGGGTGTACGATCAATTCAATGAAGGGAAGGAAATAGAACTGGGAGATGTCTCGGAAGAGGAGAGGAAATTGGTGAGGAAGATGATTATAGTTGCACTTTGGTGTATACAATTAAAGCCTGGTGATCGTCCTTCCATGCACAAAGTAGTGGAGATGCTTGAAGGAGATGTTGAGTGTCTCAGAATGCCTCCGAAACCATTTCTGACGCCACGGGAAAAGCCTGAAGAGAATGCTGAGAATCAACAGTAGCCCAACCGAGTTAGTTGATCAAGCAAGTTACTAGTTTTGTTGTGGATGCCAATCAAGTTATCATCGTTGTGAAGATTGAGTCATGTACTCTTATAGATCAAATGTGAGGGTGCCAGAATAATTCCATTTTCTAGAATAGCTTTCCTGACATGAAATTCTGTTTTGCACTTCACTCTAAACCCAAAGTCCTATGTTTCTCAGTTTTTTTATGTTTAATGATGCACTTGAAGTAAGAGCCCGATGGAGCTTTAAGTGAATTGAGTGGTTTTCTATTAAAGTTTAGGTTCAAATTTAAGTATGAAAAAAAAAATTATTAACAAACGAATTAAAAATTTATTAAAAAAAAATTGAACCCTTAATTATTCAATTTCAATTAACATTCATTTATATCTTTATTTATTAATATTAATTTAAACAATCCATAAATTTTATATAAATTACAAGTACTTAATCAATTATTCATAAATTTAAATAAAAAATTTAAAAACAGTCATTAAACGAATTTTTATCAAATTAAACTTATTTTTATTAAACTAATTTTTTAAATTTTTATCAGATAAATTAATCTATTTACAACTCTAGTTACAAGAGATTTCTATTTTCCTTAAATTTGATTACTTAACCATTTAAATTAATCTTAAAAGATCAGTTCGTGTGATCCAAATTCGATCACTTCTATCACATTCATATGGGGACCTCTCGACCAGCAACAACCTCCTTAGTAAATTGCCTTGGGACAAGGAAGATTCCTATCGACTTCGTGCATTGACCGGCTTTTTGGCGTCAATGAAGTAAACGTTTCAAAATCTGCCATCCAACCAGTCAACTAGAAGGATGACCGAACTTGATTGCTCTCCAATTATGCAGTGGCAGTGCTCCAGCTCCATTAAACGTTCAGATATATTTTCTGAAGGTCCTTACGAAACTGCAAACTTTTTCATCAACACAGCTCTTCAAGCACAGTGAATGGCCTTCTCGCTTTCAAATACCAGGAATTTCTTGTTCCTTGTCAACTATCCAATTCCGGCCCTTCTTTTCCTGGTCCTTATAGGCCACAACCAGATTACCTGCAATTCTAGAACCCACAATCCAGAGAATCAATGTCCTCCTTCTTCTTGCGGCAACATCCCTAAAATTAGCTACCCTTTTCGCTTAAAAACCGACCCTAAAAATTGTGGCAACCAGGACTACGAGCTTACCTGTGACAACAATAGCACAACGATACTATACTTGGATTCTGTCAAATACCATGTCCAGTCTATCAATTACCATAACCTCACAATTCGATTGACGAATGCTGCAGATGTGCTTGACAACAACTGTTCCTTCATCCCTCCTCAGTACTTTCCCTTACTTTCATTTTACAAGGACTATTATTTTGATAGTCCGAAACCATATTTGCCAGTCGGTCCCCAAGAATACCAGTCTTTGACTTTCTTGAATTGCAGAAGTTCTATTAGCTCTCCACTTTATATTAGAATCGCTCCTACTTGCAACACGAATGTTGTCAACAATTTTAATTCTCCTTCGCATTATAATTACTCTTATGTCATTGTTGGTCATACCCATGTATCGGAGCTTGTCGATTCGTGCCGTGTACAACAGATTTATGTCACGTCCTTGTTGCCTACTGGAGATGTGCACAATGTTGCTTCCTATGAATATATTCGGGATAGCATGGTTTATGGCTTCGAGCTATCGTGGCAGCAAGCTTGCTGCTTTGGAGATCCACGCTGTGATTTCGACTATGATGTTCAGAAGTTGGTATATTGTTACCGCTATGACCGTATCGGTAAATGTTCTCTTTTACCATCTCTCGATCTCCATTGGAATTACTTTGATGATAGAAAAAAATACAAATAATCACTTATATTTTAATATATTTTATGAATTATTATTATTATTTTTATTTATTAAAATACACACTTCCGTCTCTTTAGTAAGATTGTTGAAGAAAATTAATTTAGATTACTTAAATATAAGCTATTTAGTTTGAAAAAAAAAACAATTAAATGCGATTCCCATGGTTTGATTCACTTGCAGTTTCAGTGGACGGCCTATTATATAGCATCTTCCTAGCAGTTAGAGCAATATATGATGCTGTGGCATATCACGATTATGGACTAGGGGGGCTATATAATATACATCCTGCTCTTGGTTATCCAATCGGCTTCCTCAGTTCTCTCTTCTTCATTTCCGGTAAGTAATCATCCATATACATAGGTAACTACTTCATTCCAACTTTCGGGAAGCATATCAGATAAATTTAGCAACACATTAGCCACGAATTAGGGGGTCAAAGGTGGATTAATAGACACAAAATATTGAGAGGTTAGAATTAGATACAAGCTGTTAAAGATCTTCAGGTTTCGATTCGAAGAATATGCTATAAGTAAATAATTTCTTGTAAATTTTTGACTGCTGATGCAAATAGTTAGCTTTCATGATATGATATGGACATGCCATTGAATTGGATATATTTGTATAGATTTTTCTGCTAATCCAGATGTGATTTCTTCTTACATTTGATTCTGTAATTTTGATTTCACATGTGCAGTGTTATGCCACATAGCATCCTTTTTTTGTGGACCTCCATGCTTGGCCGTCTTTTTGATCTACAAATGGCGAAGAAGGCATTTATCCATGTACGACACCATAGAAGAATTTCTACAAAGTGATGACAGCTTTCTGCCAATCAGATATTCCTACTCGGATGTCAAGAAGATGACCAAAGGTTTCAGAGACAAGATAGGAGAAGGAGGTTATGCTTGTGTATACAAAGGAAAACTCCGCAGCGGCCGCATTGTAGCAGTAAAAATGCTGTTGGGCAAGTCCAAAAATTCTGGTCAGGACTTCATTAACGAAGTTGCTACAATTGGAAGAGTTCACCACACAAATGTAGTCAGGCTCGTCGGATACTGCGCCAAGCAATCGAAGCGTATGCTTATATACGAGTTCATGTCGAATGTATCTCTTGATAAGCACTTATTTTCTCAAGAGGGCATCGAGAGAATAGCTAGTGACAAAATGTGCGACATATCCCTTGGCGTAGCTCGCGGCATCGAGTATCTGCATCAAGGTTGTGCCACGCAAATCTTGCATTTCGATATCAAGCCTCACAACATTCTTCTCGACGAGGAATTCAATCCGAAAGTTTCGGATTTCGGGCTGGCGAAGTCGTGTCCGAGGACGGGCAACAGCACTGTGTCTCTTACGGCGGCAAGAGGCACGCTGGGGTACATGGCTCCGGAATTGTTTTACAAGAACATTGGCGGTGTGTCACACAAGGCTGATGTGTACAGCTTTGGGATGTTGTTAATGGAAATGGCAGGAAGAAGGAAAAATCTGATGGCGCATGCCGAGAAATCAAGCCAAATTTATTTTCCTACGTGGGTTTATGACCAGGTCAATGAAGGAAAGGAGATTGACCTAGGGGATGCCTCAGAAAGTGAAAGGAAGACGGTGAAAAAGATGATTGTGGTGGCTCTGTGGTGCATTCAATTAAAGCCTGCCAATCGTCCTTCCATGCACCAAGTCGTGAAGATGCTTGAGGCAGATGTGGAAAGCCTCAAAATGCCTCCGAAGCCCTCTCTGTGGCCACAACGAGACGCGCCAAAACAGAGTAACACATAACGCTGGTTGTTGTGTGGCTTCTTGTTGCCAATTATGCCGTCGTCCAATGCCAGGTGAAATCCCACAATGTGTGATGATTCTCAAGACTGGAGAAGAAGATGTGAGAATAAGAAAATTGGGTTAATGACTCAATGTTAACTGGCTTATATCATCCAATGTATGATGTGACTCAAATGCTCTTAAGAAAATCTTTCGTGTGTTGCCATCACAGCCGCCCTCAAAGGCCAATGAGATGGTTCCCATCTATTGCACCACAAATGTTCTTGAATGGAAAGTCGATTTTGATTTTGATTTTTTTCTTTTACAATTATAATATAATCCCAATTTTCGTGCAATCTACGTAAAACCCAGCAAGAACACACGCATAGGTGGGATTAGATGAGAAACTAAACTATGTTCATAGACATCCATATTATATGGACAAGTTATTATTATTTTTTTGGCCTTAGGGTAATATATATCTTATGTCAGCTTTTTATCATGCTCCATCTTCATTCTGAGCGTTTGATTGCAGCTAAAATCTGTTTTTGGTTATTATTTTAGTTTTATGATTATATTTATTATTTTTTAAAAAAATTATTTATTAAATAATTTTAAATTTATAATTAGGAGATCAATCTTCACCCTGTTGAAAGACTTCCGGTACTTCACCACCACCTCAGTAATCCCGATGCTTCCATTCTCAGCCTCGGTCCTTGTCTCCCAATCCATCTGTCGATCATGGTTGCTAGAAAATCCAATTTTCCTTGATTCAAGAGTCTTCTCTTTCCTTGGCCTGACGAGTCTTTCACAGGCAGCATTTATTTGCTTGGTTTTCACTCTTCCTCTTGGACTGACCACTCTTGTCATGGCGGAAGCATCAATAATTCAATAGTTACATCACTCCAGACCTTCTCTTTCGCTATTTACTACTTCCTCTTTCCAACCTCTTTATTACATGCCTCTAGCCTTGGTCGTAACCATCAACATGGCTACTTTTTGTCTCCTTTTTGCGGCCTCGAATTTCTTCACGTTGTCATCCAAGAATACTGTCCTGATCATGGCAGCTGGAACTGTTTTCTCCATGTTCTTCGCCAATACCATCATCATATGCAACTTAGCCCTTGTTGTTTCCCGGATGGATAAGGATAAGTGTAGTGGTTACATGGCTATCTACAAGGCTTGTTTGCTAAGGAAGGGCAAAAATTTGATGGCTTTAGTCCTGGCTCTTCCTGTCAATCTTGGCCTTGTTGCTCTTGAATGCTTGTTTCAGTACAGGGTTGTGAGAGCTTATCACCTCATTGGAAGGCCAACTTCGTCTATGATCTTAGAAGGCTTATTGATTTCTTACATGTTTTCTATTGTAGTAGTCCTCGACACAATTGCTTGTTGGTTCCTAATTAAGAGTGCTTGTGAATCCAATTTTAGGAGAGAAGAAGAAGAAGAAGAAGAAGAAGAAGAAGTGTGTTGTGTGCAAATTGAGAGTGTTAAAGAGGATATCAGAATTATTGATAGCTCAGAGAGTTTAGAGGAGGTTCTTTAAATGGGATTTTATGGCCAGGAAGATCATTCTTCAATTGTACATAGAAAGGTAGAACAATAGGCATATTATGCCAGCCTCCTATCGGTACCTTTTTCTGTAAAACTTTATGTTCGTAGCAGTCCAATTCAAATTTATTGACTATGTACCAACTAAAAGTATAGTCAGATTTTTCTGCTAATCATTCACTTTGTGCTTCATCTCTTAGAGGCTTCAATTGCAGACATGGCAAAGCAGACTCAAGATTCTAATGATATATATCAATCCCAGGACACAGCATGTGTCCAGTAATGCCCATCAGTGGCCATTCTGATACAGGAAGCAAACATAGAGGAGCTGGTTGCAAAAAAGTGGGCCGTTTCAAGCAGCGAACAGGGTTTATTGGACTGAACTTTAGGCCAATTTTGAGGGAACTAACTTGAGCCAACTTTGCGATGTCAAGCAAAAATGCCCGAATCGGGCTTAAGTATGGGCTTGGTGAAGCAAGGTCCATGTTGTCTAGGTTAAAAGACTACAGAGATTGTCTTCGGAACTAGTTTAAAAATTTAACAACATAAACCGATGTAACACCAGCAATGAAAAATGCCAAAGCTGTCGTTTGATTGAGTAGAGGCCAACTTTCGAAAAGTAAAGCCAAGCCTAAGGATCACATGCATCATATGTTCATCTACGTCATGAGATGATAAGTGATGTGGCCACCGGCCAAACATGAGGTGGGGACCTTGAAGAATATATGCAGAACAAAATTTTGTGTTTGGCTGAACAGAAAGAAAGGGAAAAAGCGACAAAATGAAAGGAAAGAAGAAGAAACATTACACATTCCACAAAACATATAGCCCAGAAAAATTCCATTGGACCTTTTTCTGTGTCTGTGAGTGGTGGTGGTGTCTCAATCACCAATTCCATTTGATGTCGCGTATAATTCCACTAGATACAGTGAAAAAAGGACGTCTCTTTTGTCGTCTCCCACCGACCATTCTATTTGTCAAAATCCAAGATGAAACAAAACAAAGCCCATCGTATGAATTGGGAAGAAGTGGTAATACAGCTCTCGACGAAGTGCCAACTTTTTAGTATAAACATTGGAATGTCTTGAATTTTTTAAAACCAAGGACCATGCAATAAGTCATGATTTCATTAAACTCTGGTCTTGGATGAAGCTTATTTGATTGTTGAAATTGCTGTTGTCTGTCTTGGACTGGTCCATCAAAAACCGATGCCACTTATTTTATTGAATGTTTGTGAGAAAGAAGTAGCAGCAGCAAGGGGAAGCTGTATTTTAAGCTGTTTTTGTCCAGTGTCCACCTGTATATATAATATCATAAAAATAAAAAATAAAAAAAAAAACAAAACAAAAGCGCATGCAGCCCTCTCCATGTAAGACCATGTTTGATTTTGTGTTGTGTACCAAGGACCATTTATAAACAAGTGCCCCATCTCTTTATTTGTCGCCAATTCAATTCTAAACAACAGGAAATTCAATTCTAGGTTAGAACATTGTTTCCTTTACTATGTATTGTAAGCATCATATTTCATAGCACTAAAATGTTGAAGAGATCGATAATTAACGTGGATAATTTATTTTTAATTAAAAAAATTAATCTTAGTATATAAAAACTATTTCCTGATCATAAAAAAAAATTAAGTGCAGTGGCTTACATAAAAATGATGTGACAATGCCTAAGAAGATCTCAAGTGATTTACTTCAAATAAACTCTGTTATTTTCATACAATATATGGAATCAATGGAAGTAATTCAACAGAAACTACCGTTCTTTACATTTATAAATCTAATTTCAACAAAGGAGTAACAACAAAGTCTCGTCCACTTGACTGCATTGACTCTGTAGATTTCCCAGGAACCTTCAAATCTGGTGATCAAATGAGAATAAACTCGGTTGAGTGTAACAATTCAAGGTCAAACAACTCCGAATTAATTAAGACCACTTGTCTTTAATTCTTTTTGATCTCCTTCTTAACAGTTGAATGAAATCTGGGTTGTCATTGAAAATGAATTTTTGAGTGGTACACGGAGGAATGAATGATCCAAGTGAGATCTCATGCCCTTTTTCTGGTCTGAGCACACGTGCAGCCATGTGGAGCCAACAACAGGAAGAAAGCCCCATAAATGGTAATTAATATGATATCAATCGATTGAGATTAATTATCAGATATTCAAATGCCTTCTCCTAAGCACTGCCAATCCAATCTCGTTAAATAAATGCACAACTCAATCATTTTCTGAAGCACCTTTCAAAATGTTCCATTTTTTACAACCGTTAAAGTATCTGACATTCTCATATGGTTAAAGAACCAATTGTTATGAGAAGTTGAATTGTTCTGGTAGAACAATAAATGTATTCTCTAATTAATTTTCAATGCGTAAATCTCTTTTTCACTTTATTAAAAGTAAATTATTAACTTGGTCTATATATTGAATCCTGACTGAATTGGGTTTACGTTCTCATTTATTCCATTTTCACCTGTCAGCTATTCTTTCTTATAAATTAACCTGTCCCTTTTTTTGGGGGTCAAGCCTTTCTTTCTGCAGATTAACCAAAAAAAGAGGGTCTTCCTGGAGCAACAGTTGTTATTATTCGACCACCCAATTAAAGATAAGACCATTACACAGATCAAATGAACACTGGTCTCAAAAATTATCTGAAAAGAGATGAAAATACCAAATGAGATCCCATGAAAATCTGTGTGACATGGCAATGCTAAAAAAAAAGGAAAGTAATATCCTTTTTCTGTCAATCTCTCTTGGCGCCAGCCAAACCTGAGACAAAAAAAAGCTGCTAAATCCAAGGAGGGAAAAATAACGGAAGTGAAAAAAAAAGAGCATGAGAGAAGAAAGGAGGAGATGGCTATTAAATTTATATCCCGTTTTTGGTTTGGAAAAAAGGGAAAAGGGAAAACTGTAACTGTAAAACATCAAAGAAGGAAGCTTGTTGAATGAAGTACATATGTCTATATAAGTAAAGAAAAGAGCTTGTTGTGTTCGTTGGTTATATTCAACCCGGATCCGACATTGTCGGACCCACCCACCATTTATTCATCCTT
>STGP01017917.1:1194-11790 GCA_004918865.1 Caryocar brasiliense | reverse complement strand
GTTGCATTGTTCATATGCTATATAGTTCTCATAAAATACCTAAACTTGGTTCTAAGAATATTAAATTAATATTTTTTGAATATGCTCATAATAGTAAGGCATGTAAGTTTTTGAATCTTAAATTCAATACTTTGTTTGAAGCCTTTGATATTGAATTTTTTAAACATTTAACAAATAGAGAAGCTAAATCTCTAAAGATTGCTAAAGATATATAGTGAAAATCAAGTCATTGGAGAAGATAATAATTTACGAGTTATTGAATCAAGTTGGTAAACATCTTACTCCAACAATAATGAACCAGAATTGAGATGGAGTAAAAGAAAAAGATTTTAAAAAATATTTAAGATGTGATATGTATAAGTATACATATTATTTGGATGACGATCCTAAGAGTTTTTAAGAAGCCATGTTTAAGCCTGATGCAATATTGTGGAAAAAGGCTATAGATGATGAGATAAAGCCCAAAAAAGAAAATAATACATGGACTTTAACAAGTCTTCCTCCTAATACAAAAACCATAAGCTACTAAGGGATTTAAACAAAATGAAGGTCTTGATTATTTTGATGTATATTCGTTTGTGACAAGACATATTACAACAAGAATTGTGATTGCGATAGCCTCAATTCATAATTTGGATATATATCAAATAGACATAAAAACGGCCTTTCTTAATGGAGATCTCGACGAAGAAATTTACATCGATTAACCTGAAGGCTATGTTGAGATTGGCCAAAAGAATAAGATTTGTAAGTTGAACAAAACATTATATGGTTTTAAACAAGTACCTAAACAGTGGCATAAAAAATTTAAAGAAGAGATCAAGAAATTTAGTTTTAAGAATAATCAACTATGTTTTTAAAAAATTATAGATAATGCTCAAGTTATTATTACTCTTTATGTAGATGATTTATTGATATTTGATTCTAATGATAATATCATTAATGAAACCAAATCTTTTCTTAAGCAAAGTTTTAATATAAAAGATATGGGTGGTGTAGATGTGATGCTGGGAACAAAAGTGATAAGAAAAGATAGCAAAATTTACTTGTTCCAAGCACATTATATTGAAAAGGATTTGCAACGTTTTGATTATCGAAATTGCAAACCTAGTAAATACCTTGGAGTGCTTAAAATTTGAGCAAAAATAAAAGTGAGGCCATCGAATAAGAAAGATATGCAAAAAATTATTAGGAGTCTTATGTATGTAATAAATTGCATAAGACCAGATATTACATGTGTTGTTAAGTTGAGTAGATTCACTTCTAATCTTAGTGTAGCACATTGGAAAAAATTAAAAAGATTATTGAGGTACTTAAAAGGCATTATATACTATGCATTATGTTATGATGGATCAATTCCTATGCTAAAATGTTATATAGATACTAATTGGGCATCGAGGAAAGTTGATTTAAAATCCACTAATGAGTGAATATTTACTATGGGAGGTGGTGCAGTTGCATGGTCTTCAAAGAGATAAACATGTATTGCATTATCATTAATAGAATCTGAACACATTAATGTCTTTCGCTGGAAAAGAAATTGTATAAGTAAAAAATTTTTTAGGGCAAATACATTTTATGAGGACTCTTATATAACCCATTACAATATATTGTAATAATAAGGCTACAATATATATTGCTAAGCATAATAAAATTTCTAATAAAACCAAACATATAACAATGAAATATTATCATATTCGAAAATTGGTGAAAAGGGAAAAAGTGATAGTGGAATATCTTCCAACCGAGTTAATGTTAGCGGATTCACTTACTAAGTCGTCGACGCATGCAAAAGTTTTAAAGTATTCGAGAGATATGTGATTAGTACCTTTAAATTAAGATTTGATTAATTGTAGTCTTCTTTATATTTTTATATAATTTAAAGTTCAAAAGAAATTTAATTAATCACATCCAATAAAATGTAATAATGTAGTTATATTTCCAGTGCATTAATTTTATGGAACTAGCTAATGATAAATAGTAGTTCAATTCCATCTTCATACATGCACTGTTCAATTTGCAATATAAATAGGTTGAACTCATGTTCTTAACAAACCCATAGCTATAATAGAGTGATGAGGTTGCCTCCTATGAATTTTGGTAAAATTTTAAAGCACTTACTAAATTAGGATAAGCGTATGACCTACAACGTACGCCTTAAAAGAGAAAATAAACTATTATACAATGTCAACAATTTTCATAAAAGTTTTGAAATTAAGGTTTGTCCTTTCAATTTTTATGAGTTTTGTTCAAACTATAGGTTCAAAGATATCCACTTATGGCTATGCATTATATAGATAGCCAAAATGAGTTGTTTTGTTTTATTATGTTATTATTTTATTTTAGTAAATAGAGGGAGATTGTTGTAGTAATTAATTTATAAAATAAAATAATACATATATAAAATTATATGTTGAAGAGTTATATTATTTTATAACATCTTTGTGAAGAGTTATATTGGTTACAAAATACTTATGAATAGGTTACATTATTTCAAAATCAAACAACTCTCCAACACCTATATATATGTCTTATAAGAATGAAATTTGCAAGATACAAAAGACTAATACATATATTAGTAAGACAAAAACTAATACATACATTAGCTTTTTGTTTATTTGTCTTTTTCTATATTTGGCTATCCTTTTAGTTTATATTTTTTAAGTATGCAGGTTTGGAAAAAGAATATTAGAGTTTGGACATTGTATCCTAGAGACAAGTTTTATAAAAAAATCACTTGCATATTAGATTACGATCCTAATAGAGAAAAATATTATTTTAAAGACAGTATATTTGATACACTTTATCCAACAAAATTTCATTCTTTTCTTGTTTTTATATATGTTATATTCTTCATCCTATGACAGAAGCATCTTACCGGTGGTAACTACTCGCTCTACCTTGCACTATACTCTCTTTTATCTTCTTTCCTGCAAATCATTTTTCCTTTTCTTTTTCATCTTCTTATTTTCTTTTGATTTTGCTCTTTCGTCCTCCCCTTCTCGTCAGTTCTCACCAAAGTGAGGTTTTCCACGACCTTTTTTTCCCATTTGAAGTAGGGACAGCCTAGGTCGGGCCTTGATCTTGACATTATTAGGCCAGAAGCTTGGCTGGAGAAGCATATTGACTGATAAATTTTAGAAAAAAAGAGAAAAGAGATATTTATTATTGTGGTTATATATCAATCATTTTATATAAATTATCTTTATATAAACAGAACTACTATATTATATTAAGAAAAATTAATCAAGACTATAATTACTATTACCTAATTTACATTTGAATATATAAGACAATATTCCTTGTAATTATGGATAATCTAGATAAATAAGGAATATACGAATATTCATCACATGTCCTTGCAAAATTTAAGGTGGAATTGTAGATGACAATTTGACTTTGAAAACAAGATTAACAGAATTATCTTGTCAAATAGAGGACTTTGGACAGAAGCAAAGTATAACCGGTAATACCAATATACATGTTCCAGGCGGTATCATCGAAATAGGATATTACGAAAGAGAGTTTTGGATGGAAGTAGACCAAAACTAGTAACACCAACATAAATATCTCAGATGATAACGTCAAAACAGGACATTACAAGAAAGGGCTCTGCATAGAAGTAGAACAAAACTGATGACATCAATATAAATGTCTCAAAAGATAATATCGAGATAAAATATTATAAGAAAGAGTTCTATATGAAAGCAGAGTAGAACTTGTAATACTAACATAAATGTCTCACGCGGTAACGTTGAAACATAACGTTATAAAATAAAGAATTTTAAACAAAAATAGAGGTAAACTGAAAAATAAATGAATAATAACATGCAAAAATAACAGAGAAAAAAATAAATAGATGTGATAAATTTTTATCTTCCCAACTTTTACTTCATCGAAAAGAATTTTTTGGCAGAAGAAGGCCAGCGAGTCTTACCAAAATTTTTAAGGGTGTGCCTACTAAGACTCTGATATCATGTAAAAATTTAGAAAAAAATAAAAGAGAAAATTTTTTTATTATTTTTATATGCCAAACATTGTACATAAATTGTAAACTGATTTTATATAGATATAACTACTGTACTATATTAAAAAAATTAATTAAGATCATAATTATTATTATTTAATTTATATTTAAATATATAAAATAATATTTTTTAATAATTTAAATAAATAAAAAATATTTTAAACATGCTATCAAACATGCTTCCCGAGGTGTGATACTGTAGAGAAGTCTCTAGTGGTGAGACGTGGGCTGCTAGGTGCTTTTGTGAGGATGTAATGGTCAGATTTAGTGTAAGACTGCCCCTCTTGCAAGATTACAGCAATGCAACGGTTTCTACCTGCGCTTACTCTGCACATAACATCGCGGTCTCCTGTTGCCTTGTGATTTTTGCTGGTTTGCTATGGTTGGTGACAGGGATGTGCATAAGGCGCCTCTCAAATTTTGGAGACTTATTTATTGTGGGTTTTGGCGGCAACTGCCACCTTTGTATTTGAGACGTTGTTGTCATTCTCATGTGGCCTTGTGGACTTATGCTTCGTTTCTCTGGCGTAAGCCATCTGTTCTTGTTTTTTTATTTGGTTTCTGTTAACGGTGGCAATAAACCACTTTCTGGGTCGGCAAATCTTTTTGAATTATTGGTAGTCACTGCGGCGTCTTTGTGACTTTCAAAAAAGTCGAATAATACAATATAAGACACATGATTGAAGAAAACAATGACACTGTAAAATCATTAAAATTTGTGTTAGAAGCCTCGTTTTCTCTACAGTATATTAAAAAAATATGTTTAATTAGCAAAAAATTATATTATTTTTATAAAAAATAATTAACTTTGCTAAATATAAATGAGATTAAAAAAAGTTAGGAAACAAAAATAATTTTGAATTAAAAAATTTATTATTTGGCAATATAGTGTATCAAATAAGTTGACTTAGTAAAAAAAATATTAATTTAATAAAAAAAGATTAATTTTTGCGGAATGTAGAATGAAATTAAAAGATATGGAGCAAGAATAATTGTATCAAAAAATATATTAACTCAGTAAAAAAATACATTATTTTAGTAAAAAAAATAATTGACTTTTATAGAATACAAAATGAGGTTTATAGATTACAGAATAGAAATAACTCTGTGTTTAAAAAATTCATTATTTTTACAATATTATATATTAAAAAAAAGCATTTACCTTTCAAAAAAGTTCTTTTATAAAATGTGGGACAAAGTTTTGATATTGTTGATAAAAAAGAACTCTATGTCGAAAAATTAATTATTTATGAAGCATAATATATCAAAAAAATGTATTAACTTAATAAAAGGAAAGTACGTTACTTCACTAAAAAAAAAAAATTGTTGGCTTTCGCAGAACGGTGAAATGAGGTTAAAAAATTGTACAACAACAACTCTATATTAGAGAAATTATTACTCTTATAATATTATGTATTAGAAAAATGTATTAGCTTAGTAGAAAAGGATATTATTTTATAAAAAAAGATATTGACTTTATAGAATACAAAATAAGGTTGAAAAGTTAATAAATCTATATTAAAAATGAGAGGCTGTTTGGATGTTCAATAGTGCATTTGGCTACAGTGAGCCAACCCGCGCAACCGATACGTCACCCGTGTGGTGACCGACTAAACATGTAATTTTCACATGAAATGACAATTATGCCTTTGTTCTTTATGTGAAATTTTGTCGCCTGCCCTAAAATCTAACAGGCGAATCTCAGAGATGCCGAAGGCTTCCACCGCTTGTGCTCAACACAACAGGACAACTACACAGATGGCGTGATGGACGATTTCTCGAGACCAAAAGTGGGATGTGTGGGCATTTAAAGGTATCTTCTTCCTTTATCTCATGCAAAGCACAGAAAGGGCTGGGCAAAAATTCTTTTGTCGTTAATCATTCCTCCGGTGTTTTCTTCATGCTTGGGTATGTGCTTTCGGAGCTCGCAGCTTGTGAAATCGTTCCAGCAGGTGATGCTCTCTCTCTATATGGTCAATTCGGCTTGCGAAGCGCTCGATTCTAGCAGAGGCATTTGGTGTTCATTTTCACATGGCAGTGGCGACGAGGAGGTAGGTGAGTGTTGCTTCTTTTTCTATTTTCTAGTCATCTAAAGTCGGTGATGTCGTCATCTTCTCTTACCTTACACATCATTCTCTCACCTTGCTGTCTTCTTCCCTGCAAGTGATGGATTCCGGCGACGGTTGCAGCGGCTGGGCTTGGTCCTCACCAGAAAAAAAATTATTGTGGGGAATTGAGAATAATTATGTAGAAATATTGGATTGAAAAAAATTACTAGTAATTATATTTTTGGCTTTTTGTGGTTCAATCTATAATTAGTAGAAGTTATAAACGTAATTAATTTAAATTAAGGGTACAATTTGATATGTTGGCAGGGCAATTTCGTGAGAAAAAAATTGAACAGAATGTTACAATTAAATAAAAGTTAGTTAATTTTTTAAAATTAATATATACTAAATATTAGAATATCTTGTAAATAATTTTGGTTGCTTAATAATTTAAAGTATAATGTTAGTTTCTTTTGTAATTAACAATTAATAATAATTATAAAGTAAAAAAATAAATAAATTTAGTTATTGTGTGTTGTAATTAGTACATAATAATAAAAATAACTATTTAAAAATAAATAAATTATTTTCTACACATTGTTTAAAAATTATTAGAAATTAATTTAACAATGAGTTATAAATTGTTAAGTGGTTAATTGGTTAAATAATCAATTATTAAATAGTAAATTAAGTAATGAATGAATTCTTAATTAGTCAATTAGATAATTAATACACCATTAATTATTTAATTAATATATTGATAAATTATTAATTAGTTAATTAATTAATCAATTAATTGTTTGTCTTGTAAATTAGTTAGTTAATTAATAAATAAATTGTTAATGCTATTGTATAGTACAATTATTAAATTCTTAATGACTTAATTACGTAATTGACAAATTATTAACAACTAAATTAAATAATTAACAAGTTGTTAATTGCTGAATTAGTTTATTGATAAATTATTAATTATTGAATTTATTAATTAATGAATTATTTTTGTAAATTTGCTATGCGATTATTTAATTGTTAGTCAGTTAGTTAGTTAGTTAATAAATAAATTCATAGTATTATTGTGTGGTACAAATATTAATTCTTAATAAGTTAATTAGTAAATTAATAAGTTATGAAGGACTTAATTTCGTTATTGATAATTGTGCATAAGTTAATTAGTTATTTATTAATTAAATAGTAAATTTGTGGTACAATTATTTAATTGTTAATTAAACGGTTAATTAATAAAATGTTAATGTTATTGTGTAGTACAACTATTAATTTCTTAATTTCTTAATTAATTCATTATTGGGTCATTAATTACTTAATTACGTTATTCATAATTGTTAATTAATTAATCAGTTTATTAATTATATATTTTATGGTGTGATTATTAAATTGTTAATTATTTATTGAGATAACTAATAACTAATAAATTGTTAGTGTTATTTTATGGTGCAATTATTAAATTGTTAATTAGTTATTTTGTTAAGTATTAAATTATTAATTAGTAAATTATTCAATTACTAAATTCTTATTGTAAAATTAGAAATTAGTTACGCAATGAAGTATTCGTTAAACTGTCATAATGTTTAGCTTTGCAGTTAAATGGCTGATGAATATCATAATGTTAGGGGTAGCAGGCGGGTTTGCTAGTCAAACGAGGTGTAGGACCATTTTATTACTACTTTGTTGTAGGGTATTGCCATTAGTAAACGTGTAAATGGCTAGTGAAAATGATCGAGTTGAGCATGAATTATGAGTAAGATGCAGTTAACTAGCTATTTCTACACACAGACGTAGAAAAAGAATAAACTAGATTGCATGTACAAGGATTATGGTAATTGGAAAAAGTTTATCAGCCGCAATTACTATCGTGCATCTGGGACCGGATTCAATTAGTAGCATGACATACTCGTTACCTCAAATGAATAGTGGGAAAGCAGAATCATGGTAAATTCTTTCACTATCGATTATTAGTTAATTAATTAAATAATTAATAAGTTAACTATTAATTACTTCATTAGTTATATTGTTACTTACCCATTTATTAAACACATTCAATTTTAAACATACATTTTCATTATGTTAATTAAGTACAATAATCAATATACGCATTCTAACATATGATTTTTCTGTCTCACAGATATTTCTATAATTGGCTAATTACTGCCACAAGTCGTTGACACAGCAACTGTACAACTAATACAGACAGCTGTTCGACTCCGTTGTCGTATCAGGCAAAGGGGTCCATCCCACATATAGTCCGGAGAGCATGTCACCACTGCCATCTTCTTATGAGAATTTGGAAGGTAGCGACGATTCTGGCGAGCCTATGAATGACCCTAGCCTATATACCTTTGCTGTCAACCTCCCCAACCAAAGTAGCAATGGCAGGAAACATAGGGCTTGCGAGGCCAGCTCTTTAAACTAATCTTGTCTATCCTCTAAGAAGAAAAAGAAAGACATCAACAGTGTGGATGGGATCCTGAATGCCATTAGAGGCATTACGTTAGAGCTGCATGAGAGGCATCATGCTATTGACCGGCAGGTCGACGCTACTCTAAATGATGGGCTGCAGATTCTGGCAAGTCTTCCGAGGATTTATTATGGTGACCCGTTTTATCTTTTCGCTACAAATCTGCTTCACAACCCAGGCCACTGGACCGTCTTTATGTCATTGCAAGGTGTTGAGATCAGGTACACTTACTTGAGGTCCGTAATGGACAACAACCAGCAACTTAGCTATTGGTTCGAGGCACCATAATATAAGATGGATGGGCCACCTCCTGCTCCTACTACCCCCACTTATATTTATGTTTGTTGTTTTTAATTTAGACTTTGTGACTATCTTGTATTATCATTATGTATGACTTATTTTGTAATATAATTGTGATGAACCTTAGACCATTTTTGTTGTGTTATCTACCGAATGAAGTCACATTTTGTTTCTAATATTATAACATTAATGTTTGGTAAGTGTTCATTACATTAAGGGTATAATATTATGACATTAATGTTAGCAATACCTATTTTTAACACTAATTTCGAATTGTAGGAGATGGGTTACTCTCCACCGCAATGGACACCATCTCACAACGGTGATGACGACGATGAGATTAAAACTGCTATTTAAGCTGTGTTGCACGGTGTAGAATATTACCTTAAGTATTTGTGCAAAGAGCTGATGCATCAATCCATCCTTTAAGGTGCTGTATAGATGCACAAGATATTGGATGGGCATCCAAATTTGTGCCACACAGCATTCGGAATAAGCAAAGAGGTGTTCAGTATGCTTTGTCACGATATGGTGCACGGATACGTGCTCCAAACCTTAGAAAAAATGCACCACGAGAAGTAGGTAAGCATTCTATTATATGTTTTGACAACTGCTAACACAAACAGAGTTACACAATAGCGATTTTAGCGTTCTGGTGAAATAATCAGCCAGTATTTTAACCAAGTTCTGCAATGCATCCTGCACATGGCGACGGAGATAATTAGGCCAATAGACCCAAAATTTACCAACCCCATAATTCAGGTGCAAGGAGATAGTAGGTACTGGCCCTATTTTAAGGTATAGAGTGGAGCGTGTTTATGTATGTTTATTACATATTTGCTATTACATTCCTATTATTTCTAATTTCTGAACCAATTAGTAAATTAGATTTCTAAATTTGTAGGACACAATTGGTGCGATTGACGAAACACACATTTGTGTGCAGGTTCCTAATCGAGATAAGCTGCAATACATTAGTCGTTACGGATATTTGATGATAAATATATTAGCCACCTGCAGTTTTGACATACAATTCACATACATCATGGCAAAATAGGAAAGATTAATATACGATGCCCACATTTTGGATTGCGTCCGTCGTACAAGCACTGCATTCTCGCATCCAACATTGGGTATAGAAACATAATTGTCACTCATTACTGTATAATCTATCACAGCCTTCTACGGGTTCTCTTTAATGATATTTAAAATATTTTATGTTAAACTATTTCAGGAAAGTACTGTCTCTAGATTCAGGGCATCCCAATGTGAAAGGTATTTGCGACCTTACCTTGGTACCACGTACCACTTGCCTGAGTTCTAGTAGTGCGGACCACCGGTTGGGGGGAGGGAGACCTTTAATTACTTCCACTCGTCTCTCCACACTACCATTAAGCGCACATTGGGGGTTGGAAGAACAAGTGGGCCATTTTACAAAAGAAGTCGCAGTTCAATAAGCGCACAGAAGTTAAAATTTCAGTAGCGACAATGGTGCTTCATAACTACATTGTATGTGCAAAAGGATCCAACTATGTCCTTTGTCACGTAGTCGACACAGGGCCAGCAGGAATAAGGGCGAATCGTCACAATTCCTGCTCTTCCATATCGCAGATGACACATCCACGAAGCCTGTTCGAGCAGTCATTATTACACAATATTGTGGTGAGGCAAATGAGTGACTATGCACCGTGTGTTAGGACATACTTCTTCTATATGTGTTTTGTATTGGATATATTTGTTGAACTTGT
>STGP01017886.1:3215-15923 GCA_004918865.1 Caryocar brasiliense | reverse complement strand
TATTAAAGAAAACCATAATCAAGATTCCCTCAAAATCCAAAACAAAGAAGAAACACCATATTAACTTACCTGAGATAGTCCTTTGAGTTGGGTTTTTCCTTGACCATCATTAAGTACCAAAACTTCTCTACGTTTCGCATTTAAGAGATCATAAACCCGATCTCCACAAATCTCATAACGTGATATCGAAATCGCATTTCCTCTATCCCCTGCCATCGCCAGTACTTCATCCATAGCTAGCCCTACCAAACCCGGATCATCATCCGTGCCCTTTAGCATCAAACGGTATTCTAACTCAGCGCTCTACTCTAGGATATCTAACAATTCATAGAGACAAGTTTGAACAATAAGGCATTCAAAAAAAAATTGACCTGAATAGTGTATGTTTTTCCACTGCCTCGTGCTCCGCAAGCGATGACGGTCGCATTGCAGCCATCAAACAGGCCAGCGATCAAAGGCTTCACTTCTCTTGAGAACACAACGCCATTCTTCTCATCTTGCTCGTAACAGAAATCCACTTCACAAGTCTCTTTACGGCTGCAAGACAATATTGATTAATCAATTTATCTAACTCTCTCACCATTGCATATAAATTTCAGCTTCTAGGGTTTCACAATTGAATCAAATCCCAAAAAATCCCTAAAAGAAAAATTATTTTAAAAGAGTTCCGAAAATTGGCGATTACCTTGCCGAGTTATCTCCGAAGGCGAGGGCCACGGTCTCAGATGCGTCTCCGTCTGGCTTCTTAATGGATATCCACGGCGCAGAGGCGGCGCCGTTTCTTGACTGAGACAGGGGCTCGGAAGATGCGACTGCGAGCGCTCTGATTTTCGCTATCACCCGGACCTTTCTGCTGCGGTTCGGCCCCATTTTGGCGTAGGTTTCCTTCAAAGATGTTGCGAGAAGTCTTCTCCGATCTAGGGTTTGGGATTGCTCTTGTCTTTGCTTTGTTTTGCCTTGCTTCGTGTCCAGAAAAGAGCCGTTAGCTTGTTTTGGTTTCAAATTTTATTTACGGAGGCTCCCCCGCTCCCCAAATTTGAGAGAGAGCGATTCGCTGTACTTCCCGTTTTTGGCCACGCTAGTAAGGGGTATTTTCGTCATTCTAACATATTGTCCAGTACACTCTTCGCTGTAAATGAAACCCGCTAATAATTGCCACGTGTATTTAAAAAATCTATCGCTCAGCGTAGAAGAGACGGCGCCGTTTGGTTGCCGAACAGCCGCGCGCTTTGAAAACGGCGGCGTTTCGAATAACTGCGCTGCATATATCAACGCAACGAAACGAAACGAAACGGACAGAGCCGAGAGAGACTTGGTCAGAAGATGGCTGAGATTGGAAAGGCGGAGAGCGACGGCGCGAGGAAAAAGATTACGTCGCCGTGCGACGTTGAGGCTCTAAAGAAATGTCTGGAGGAGAACAAAGGAGACTACGTGAAATGTCAATCGCAGATTGAGGCCTTCAAGTCTTCTTGTTCGGTCAAGAAACCTTCTTCTTCTTATTCCCCGGAATCTGCAACGAAAGCCCATGTCTGATCCCTGAAAAGAAGATGGTTCTTGAGATTTTAAGTGCCATCCTTTTGCTCTCCTGGGTTCTGTTTTTGTCTTTCATTTTATGTATTGGCAGTTCTTTTCCGCAATAAAATAGATGAAGCTATAGGGTTGTGTGGAAAACCCAGTTTTTGGCTTTGTTTCATTTGAGCAAAATCCATATCTTTTGTAGGAGCTTTTGCTTTATATTCAGATGCAATTAATAAAATGAGGCTACATTTTCTCTGAACTGATAAAGAACCAAAAACTTCAACAAGCATTACAGCTCTTCCGACAGGTCCCGTAGTAATCAGGAGAACCGGTCATGAATACAGGGTTCTTTTGGCATTCCCCAAGTTCAGCCCACCTGGGGCAATTTTCATCCTCGTCGGTGCATTCGCTGCCTTCCGATTCCCGAAACACCTTTCCGCCTTCAATGGCCCTTATGAAGAAGAATTTGGTGGCAACCCACATGTCCCCTTCTAGGACAGGGCATAGGAGATGGGAGCTGCTCGTGTCAGGAGATGCATTAGGGTGAACAGTGAAGAACAGGATCGCGTTTCCTTTCAGTGGCCTTGTCATGTTGCTGGTCTTAGTACAATCCGACCAAATCTTGCCTTTTAACTGTTGAAGTTTGAGCAGTAGTTTATAAGTTAGGATGAAATCAAATTCTTTAGGGTAAAAGAGCTTAGAAATGATTTCTCACTGACCTCTGACTTGGGAAAGAGAATTTCACCACCCTTGATGACATTTGAGAGATACAAAACTAGGGTTGCCATCAAGGGTTCACTGAAAATCAATGTGGATTTGTTACCAACATAATTGAGATTGTGTTTGGCCTCTTCAAGCCCATAGTACATGACTTGTAATGGCTTGCTGTTCTCTGAAGCAGCAATAGAAGTTGAGTAACAAAACCAAATCAGAAAGGCAACTCCCAAATAGAACAGCAGTTTTTCAGAGGACAAGGACCAGGGTTAGTGAAGATACCTCTAGGAAGTAGAGTCCAAGTTGAAATTCTTCTCTCAATCCCTGCAAGTATATCATCCTAAAAGCACAAAGGTAGGAACAAAAAGGGTGGAAGTTAATATATCAGGTCATAATGACAATGAGGAATGTGTCTGTCCACTGCAGGGCGGGGTTTTCAGAGTGAATGCTAGTAAGCTTATTGGACTAATATCAAGGAAGCCAATTGAGAATCTATGCAAACACCAAGATTAAAGTTTAAATTTCATAATCCAGGCACAAGAAACTGTTAGTGAATCCCACCATAACTCTTCATATGGCATATCTGAAGATTCTCTACAAGAGCAATGACCTACCAATCATCAGATGATACCAGGTAAAAAGTTATTTTGGATACCAGCAACTATTCATGCAATGTACATGGAGCCAGAGGAGATGCTAGGCCAACCATAAACAACAGACAGAAGAACGAGCTCCTTTTGACTATTCAACAACCTATATACAACCTTGTAATTAACATAAAACATCTTTCCAATCCCAAATCAACCATAGATATAATGCTGAAAATGGACCAAATTCAGTTTAAAAGTGGAGGAGAAAACAAAAGAAAATAAACAATCCTGAAATTATATTGCACTTGATATTCCAGGATACAAGAAGATGTGGCTCTGAATGTGCACGGTATAAGTTACGGAAGTCATAAGGAAACTTACCCCTATATTTGAAAGAGACACTGAGCTCCCATCCAGTTTGTTCACAAATTTTCCTGAATCATCACTCTTCCCCACATATGTCTCCCTTGTACCTTGTGCCTACATCCAGAGCAAGAATCTTGAAAGATCTCCAACACAACAAATAAAGAAAAATTGGAATTAGTCGACCTGTCCATACCAAAGAAATGAGATGATCACATTCCTCGTCCACGAGGAAGCCTTCGTACAAGAATACCCTAGTGCAAGAAAAACAAGTTTCAGATGTTTCGCAACGCAAATCAACAGACACTATTCAGGCAATTATGCCCTAATTCAACTACGAACATTCGACAAAAGAATCATGTCAGAAGCATTATGGTTACCCAAATCACTAAAATTGCAAATTTTACAGGGAGTACGGCCACAACAGCATTGATGACTATATGCCATCACATATCCCAACTGATAAAAACAAGGAAATCACTGAAAAAGCAACAATCGAAGTACCTGACCTAGGTCGCCAAGAGAGTTGGACAACTCGGGAAGGATCAACTCTGTTTGTTCGGATTGAGGTTCCCAACTCCAGTACAATGTCTTTGCTGACAACATCCTTGTTCCTCAATTCCTTCCGGCTGCTCAACAATAAGGTAGTTAACAGCATTAGTTATAAAGTCATTACAGTAAACAAATTTATATCCGAAAACCCAGATCAGGAACAGGAAGAAAATCTGACGGTGAAAGAATCTAAGCCGTGAATTTTATTCTAGATTGAGGCGGTGCTACTTGAGAGCAGAAATTTGTTTGCTTACCTCTCTGCAAAGCTGCCGGAGAATTGACGCGTGAACGTCGCAAAAAGAAGAAGGATGTAAAGAAGGGAAGACATTGGGGAAGATTTGATGCTGAAAGGAACCCAGTTGAGGAATCGGGAGATCAAGGTCCAGAAAAGTTCTGCAGGAAATCCACGCGTAAATTTTGAACTTCTCTTATTTATTTATTTATTTATTTTATGTATCTTATCGTTTGTTCATGGCTTGGTCCATTTTTCCAGAGCCCATTGCTGTCTCAATAAGGCCCATAATTCTTATTTAATTAAAATTCTTTTTTTAAGTTGTTTTCATGTAATGCAATTTTATTTGCCTTGGAAAAATTAATTTTAATTATAAATTTAAAATTGTAGTAAAAAAATTATTAAAAATAAGAGTTCCCGACAGGTTCTATACAGAATGGTTAAATGCTTCAAAAATGACTACACCTTTCACTTTCATTTTGCATCCGTGTGCATCGGGGAATATCATTCAAATGAATCTAAGTAATGCTCTTCGCCGCCAAACATGTACTGTTTTTTGTTCTCGTCCACCCACATCATGGTTGATCAATCATTCCTACTTGATTTCTTGAAAACCATGTGACCTGGTTCATCCTTCTTTAAGAGGCGTTCAATCAGTTCATTCTACTTCTCTTTTCCTTTGCCGTTCTTAGCTGAACCAAATGATGACTCCCCGCTTGATTTGTGCGACTCCTCTTCTTCCTCTGGCTCCTGCTCCTGCTCCTGCTCATCGAAAGTTCCATACTGAGAAGGTGAATAAGCATGTGGAACAGACAATGTTACGGCTCGCTGGAGGGCAGCCTTGTGCTCCTCGGTGTGTTCTCGGGCCAATGTCTCCTGCCGCTCCATCCTTTGTTTTGGCGGGATTTCCATGATTGGATCTTTTTCCAGCATTATCTGAGTTCAAGAAATGGAAAGCAGAGGTTAAGACAAAAGGTTTTGTGAGTAATTTTCTTAAATGCATTGAATCCTAATACTACTCTTTTGTCTCCCGTGGCATCTGAGGAACCTATCATAGTACTCTTTCAAGAATCATTTTAAGAATTTAATTGCATTCAATGGGAAAGTCAAACGAATTTAAGCAAAAACATTAACTGGGAAGCAAATATAATATTCTCAGTGATAAGGATGGTATTGTAGCTTCAAATGTTTGGAAAACATTGAAGCATATGGTCTAACAAGAAAACAGAAGAGAGAGGACTTACATTCAAAGCCCTCTGTGCTTCTTTCTCTATCCAAATGATAGCATGGTCAGAAGTGGCATTACAAGAAAGAACTATATGCTCAAACCTTCCATCCACCGGCACTGCTGTCCTCACAACTGGAGGAAATCTTCCCATTCTGCAAACAAAGTTCATAACCCATGAACATCCATCCAATGTTAAAATCCAACTTGTTGTGCAGCTCAAAATTGACCACGATATTCGTTGAAGTGCACAAACACATTTTGATTTCCATGCGGCAAAACTCAAGAACACGCATATTATTTATTTCCCTTTTTATTTTTTCAACATTTGTAGATTGAGACCTGATTGTCAACTCACCCAGACTCGTGACTTTTACTAGCTCATAGCAATTAACATGGAGATAGATTTGTACTGTCTATGTCACATTTGCATTGCTTTCACAATAACAAGGAAATCAAGCATAGCTCAGCATTAGCAGGATTCACTCAGCTGACCAAATATTTGACAGAATTTTCGAATCACACCTGAAAGGCTTCCTCTCAACAATGTGATAGAGTCGACCAGGTGCATAAAGCCTCCTTGGATCTTTGAGCATCTTCGCTTCTGGTATACATGTATCCCTCATACACCTTAGACACAGGAGGCATGGCAGACTGTTGAATAAAACAAAAAAAACAATGTGAAATTAGCATTGAACAAATACGTTATGCAAACTTTTAGGGATAATCAAATACAATATTCTTTCAAATATCTTGCGACTAATGAATGATGCATTGTCTAAGCAAGAGCAAGCTTTCCGTACACCACTTTCTCTATGCTTTGATTTGAATAAATTGTGGATAAAAAAAATTCACTTCCAGATAGACAATGGAGAGCATGATACTTAGTTGATGCAGGCATGATCCAGTTTTCCAAAGCAGATAACTACAAGGTTCAATCACCTTATTAGAAGGAAAAAAAACTATAAGGGGAAAAGGCAATCCATACCAGAAAAGTGACTTGAAGATGTCCTCCAAGGGAGTTGCCGTCCGTGGTAAGAAATCATCCTGGTCCACCGAGATAATCACAACTTAAATCAAATGCATTGGCACATAATTCCAAAAACTGATCAATGTTAAATATTGAGTACAATACATAGATGGACATCATAATCATGTGTACATTAAGTTTAACACTTCGTATATTACTCAACAGACTAGACTTAAAACTTACTATCTTGACGAGAACACAACTAAACAAACTGATTTGAGCTAAAATTGGTGTGAGAAGCAGTGTAACAATAAAGCTCGAAGTAATGTCATGCAGTAAAGAGGTAAAACCACAACACTGCAGAAACAAGCCTAATGTTGTGCGAATTCTCCGAAGACGAAAAAAACTAGAAAACTTGCCTGAAGCACAACAGAATTGATGACATCTGCATATCTGACTGCCAAATTAAGAGACATACATCTTGCAGGAGCAATAGCATAACACCTGACCCTCTTCCTCTCAATACTTCCCAATTTATCACAATTTAAAACCACTACCAATGCCAACATTGCCGCTACACCAGACCCAAGGGAATGTCCAGCAAAAGTCAGAGTATAATCTGGATGCTTCACCACCAGTTCCTTCAAGCCCTCACACTCCGCATCCCAAACCCATTCAGCAGCCTTTAACAGTCCATTGTGAACATAACCGCCATCAATTTTCCTTTTCCCTAACTTATTATCCAGAAGCACCGCATAGTCACTCTCTTTCGCCAAATTAAGACCTCTAATAGCAAGAACAATATCAGCATGATCTTGATCAAGATACAGTATATAAGGAGGGGCCCTTCCAAGAGTATCTTCATAATTCTTTCTCAGAATTACCCAATCAGGATTTATTCCATACCCTCCTGGAGGTTCCCAAAGCGGGTGGCGAAGATCATCTTCATAAACAGCTAAAATGTAGCGGCACAAGCGAGGAACAGGCTCAAATTCCTCAGCAGTTGCGACGCCCCAAGTCTCACTGTCATGGCCTGCAGTGTGGAGACATCGTTTCCACGCCCATCGGGCACATGCCAGACAGTAAACACATTCAAGGAGGGGTAGACCGCACAAGATTGACATTGATATCAAGAATGCAAGTATAAGCTACAATGGAACTACAAGGATGATCGGACCGGATTACCACCCAAACAACACAAGCAAGAATTCAAGGGAAATACTACAAAATGACACACGCTATGAGGCAATAATTCAAATGGGCAGCGACAAAATCGGTGAAAACCTAATATGGAAACAAATGCATCAAACTTGTATTCTTTCCTTGCTATAAATTGAGACACCAACTACAACAAAAACTGGGTTGATTGAATTCCAGACAGAGGTATATAAATCACTATGCTGCACCAATCGAAACCTTCTCAAAACAGCACAAGAGAACAGAATATCAAACAGAATACAAGCTCACAGACAGAAAGAACCGGAGATTTGTACAAGAGATGAAGAACCTGCAGAAGAAGACAGTTCTCACCAGGCAGACCTTAAATATTCAAGGTTGTAAGCAAACCCAATAACTGATAATCGAAGAAGAAGAAGACCAACTATTCATAAACTGATCTGGGTATATGCCACCAGAAAAAAAGTTTTCTTTTTTCTTTTTTTTTTAAATTTTATACTGCCAAAAGATCCAGGAGCAAACACAAAACGAAGAGAAGAACTTGGAACATGCCACAGACAAAAACAAGAGCAAAGGAACTAAACAACTGAAAAACTGCCACCGGAATGGTTAATTTTTATGTTCGTTGTTCGTTCGTTCGTTCGTTTGTTTTTAGAAAATTTTCCAAAGACCTGGGCTTTCATGAAAGCCCACATGCCATGTTGATTGATACGATGAAAATCACTGTTGGCTGTTTGGTGAGTCAAGTAGTTATTGGCAGGAAAATTAATTTAACCAAAAATATGAAAATACTAGGAAGCCCGAATTTTTCATTAAAAAAAAAAAAATTTTGAGAGGCAAGGGACAGAGAAGCCTACAAGTCAAACGTGTGTATTTGTACGTTGGCTTCCAGAGATCCAGCCGGAGATAGACACATATGATTGGCTCTTTCAAGTGGCGCGAGTGTAAATTTGGTCCACTACCGGGGGCGGTTTTAACGTCTAACATGCCAATAGCTAACCACCATATTTGTCTGCCACGTCACGTGCACGCTGCACTCCGCCTCTCCTTTCGACCGTGTTTGTTTTTGAGTTTTGTTCTGTTGAAGGGGATACGTTGGGGGAGACGGTAAAAAATGAAACCTTAAGCAAGAAGGCACCGTGATCTTCCTTTATAAAATAACATTTGTTTAACTCTTCAAATATTTAATAACTTATTTTGGTAATTGATTTTTAACTGATAATATAATTAATTTTTTAAAATCTTAATATATTATTTTTAACAATTAAAAATAATTGTTAAAAATTAAAAAAAAAAATCACTGATGAAACAAGCTCTATCTGCTCTTCTCCTAGTAGTAGGCCACATATGTAGGAGGTTTTGTTGTTATTTTGGCAGGCCAAAATGGGCCATTTCTTTTTGTTTTTTCTCTGAGAGTGACAATGGGCCGCTGTTTTGGACCAGAAATGGGGCCCTCTTTTCGGAAGTTCTCGTTTAGCCACAACGACAGCGTTTCAATAACGAGTCCTAAGTTATAAAAGCAGTCTCAAACTCATAAACCCTAGCTTCTGCCTTTCACCGCCACTTTCCTTAAGACTTCGCTCCTGCTGTGACCCGTGACGAAGTATGTCTCTCTTAGTCTTCTATTGCTTCACTTACCTAGTTACTCTTGACTGTAACGAACTTGTTATCGTATGTTCATTTGACTGGAGGAATCTGTTTTCTTTGTTTTTTTTTTTTTTAATGGTGGTCATTTTTGCTCATATTGTCGTTGAAATATATGCCATTTTTGGGATCAAATTTAAAGACCCATTTCGCTATTGTGATGATCTGTAGGCTCTTTTCTTTCAAATTTTTTTTCTAGGGATAATTCAGATTGAAGTTATGTGGTGCACGTGTTTGTTGTAGTTGTCTTGTCCTCTTCGAAGTGCAAGAAGAGACACTTAGGTTTCCGAGGATTGTTGTAGTGTTGGTTCTTTTAGGTTTAATGAAGGTCCTTGAGCTATGTCTTGCAATTATGTATGCTGAGATTTTATTGTTGATGTAGGTGATGGCTCCAAAACAGCCAAATAGTGGCCTCTTTGTTGGATTGAACAAGGGGCATGTTGTAACCAAGAAAGAAAAGGCTCCACGTCCTTCTGATCGCAAAGGAGTAAGCTCTTAGCCCAAATCATCTTTGTTACATGTCAATCACATTAGCATTAGTAGAGTGGATTCTGGTGGGAATATTATATGCTTGAAAGAAGGAATAAATCTGGATATGTGTTGAATATTCCCACTTGTTAAAAATGCCGATTAAGCTGTGTATTAGTTTATCATAATCATGCTACCTGTCTGTTTTCTGTTACACCGTTATAACGGTTTTCATGAGTATTAATGTTTTCACGAATATTTTGTTCGCACAAGTAACAAACTGCTAATTATGATCTGGTTTCTTCCTCTTTATCTCTGGCGTGCAGAAAACCAGCAAAAGGGTGCACTTTATTAGGACTTTGATCCGGGAAGTCGCTGGTTTCGCACCATATGAAAAGAGGATCACTGAGCTTCTAAAAGTTGGCAAGGACAAGCGTGCTTTGAAGGTAGCTAAGAGAAAGTTGGGCACACACAAGAGAGCAAAGAAGAAGAGAGAGGAGATGTCCAGTGTTCTTCGCAAGATGAGGTACACGTTTACTGATACACGGTGACTTTTGTTGTTCCACATCTGTTTGATGGACATTTACATTCAGTTTAGATCATATAGTATAGGCAAACAAACCCTGATTCTCCTCGTGGTGATTCTTCTTGCAGAGCGACTGGAGGTGGCGAGAAGAAGAAGTAAATCATGTTTTTAATGACATGAAGTCTGCGGTGGCTTGAATCTTCATCTTGCAGTTAGATGCTAGAAGTGTAGGTGCCTGCAACTTTTGAGAATTGAATGTTCTGATCAGAACTTTGTTTTTCTTTATATGTAACAGCGGATGCTCCTATTTTAGTTTGTGGTGGTTACGAACACGGTTTTTTCATCTGAATGTGGTGTGAAATGACTAGAATTGTTCGCTATAGTAATTATGATGGATGACTTGGATTATTTCAATGTGTAGCTCTCGATAAGCTTGTCATTGTTGTTTTTAGAGCGAATGGAATGCCCATCTTGGAAGTGGCACAAGTGTCTCTGCAGCTAAGTAGTTTTTTCCAATCAGTGTACCGGTACATTAATGCCACCGGCGAATGCTTTTTTCAAAATTGAGGGTGATACAAGCGATGATACATCACTTAATTTTCAGAAGTAATTGAAGAAACAGGAGACGAGCATTCATGATTTGAATTTCTGAGTGAGCTTTTCTACCCCTACCCGGCAATCTCCTGCTATCCTCTTTGTGCCGTCTTTGACGGCCAAACTAAATTCTGCAGTGCCCTGCTGCAACTCTTGTATCGATCCCGTTGCCCTCTCCTTGATGTCTGAACTAATTTCTATCGTATTCTGGTGTAACTCTTGTATTGATACCTTCAATTTCATGATGGCTGTATCTTGAAGTTCCTTGGTCTGACTGGCCGAGTTTGTAGCCCACTCCTTTAAAACTGAAATTACATACAGTATTTTCTCCACAATCCTTTTTATCACCTCTCTAGATTTCCCTCTCATTTCATCTGCCATTAGCTTGAGTTTGTCAGCTAAGGTTTCTGCCCTGCTAACAGTTCCTTCAACAGAGAATTGCTTTCCAGCAGTAAGCCATGAAACTCCAGCAGAGTTCTCTTCCTGGAGGTCACTGTCAACCACTACCTTGATGCCATGCTTCTCCCAACGATCTCTAGCCTCTTCAAGAGCTTTTGCTTGTTCTCTTGCTCTTTTTGCCTCATCCACAGCCCACGTTCTGAATGACAGTTGAAAATACACACAAGCTTTAATGATTAGTTCTGTCTATAGGATATCAGATATTACTACTACATTTTGAAACTAAAAATTATAGACCTGATATGCATCATGTTCCATGATTTGGCCACACAGAAGTTTGGGACAGTAGTATCTTTTCTAGCAGACGTAACTCAAGGGTCTTCACCCAAATATAATTTTTTAAAAAAAAATACTATGTTTTTCTTTGGCAATTCTTTGTTCATTGATTGTTAATTGCATAGTTCATTGATCATGTTATCGATTGTTAGCTACTTGTGCTGCCTCTTGGAATCACAAGTCTCTTACCTGGCCATAGATAATGCCTTCCACTCAACCTCCAGTTCGTACTGCAACCTGGAAATCTCCTGCTTTCCATCCTCTGCTTCTTTTTGAAGTTTGCTAATGCTTTCCTTTTTACATGATATCTCCACCTTGTTACTCATGAAGCTTTGTAACTGCTCTTCCACATCACGCCTTAACTTTGAAAGGACTTCCATTTCTGATTCAATAGCAACACGTTCCTTCCTCAAGGCAATGTTATCTTCCTCTCTCAGCTCTTAGCCTTTCTAATTCAAGCCTTGCCTCTTCAGCCATTTTCTCCACAACATTAAATTTTTCCCTCTCCATCAAAAGCTCCTTCTCAAAACTCGCATTGATGTCTTTTTCAACTTGAGCCACTAAAGCATTATGTGCAGAAACAACATTTTCTGCCATCGATTCAGCTTCAATACGTGAAAGCTCTTCGCTGACTACATTGGAGGCCTCACCAGTAGCAAGAGCAACAGCAGCTTGGGCATTTGTGACAGGTTTACCTGGTTGGAAAAGCCTTATGCAACCTTTGGGGGGTGGGTGGGTGTGGGGTGTTGAAGAGAGAGATCAGAATCAAGAATCAACATAAGAATTTCAGAACAGACTATGCGCGCCAAAATGACTTACCAAATGCAAGTGATATTATCCCCTGATCACCGGCAGACAAGTCAGCTATAAGAGCAGGCCATGCATCAGGGTTTATTTTATCAATATCCCTATAACCAGAGAGCTGATACAAAATCTGCAAATGATGAATAGTAGAGGTGGAGTATATCAACTTCATGACACGGTAGCAAAAGAGAACCAAAGAAAACTGAAAATATACATGGGCTCAAGGTTAACTTAGATAACCTTTCTATCAGCATCTGGCAGTTGCCTTTTTTCAAGGACCATCTTCCAACTTAAAAGATCTTGGCGTGATAAAGGACTGCAGCACATAAGATCATTGGGTAACTATAAGAACAGGCAAATCATGGTAGAGATATGTGAAACAGAGGAATGAGCCACTTCATACAAAGAAGATTGTCAAAATGATCTAACACGAGAGAATGATTAGCTGTTATTGTCCCTGAAGACAACTTCTGGTCCCAGGTCTCCTGTACGTGCCAATAAGGCTGTACGATAACACCTGGGCTCAAAGGAATATCTTCATATTGTGTGTCAACACGAGCTAGAGGAAAGCAGCATTGGCAAATAATGGTGTCTTTA
>STGP01017790.1:424-10523 GCA_004918865.1 Caryocar brasiliense | reverse complement strand
AAAAACATTGCATGTTTACTTGTTTTATCCTCAGGGTACTACAAAGGCTCTGCATGAGTACCAGTTCATTCCACAGCAGCCAACTGTTAGAGCAGATGCATGCGAGAGACTTACACCATCATACCATTATAGTTCACCTGCTGATGATCACAATGCTGACCCCACCTCTTTATCTTCTGTACGTCCATTCATGCATGGTAATGAGCAAGTGCCCTCTGGGTATGGTTTTCCAAGTTGGGCACCTGGTCTAAATCTCATGCCTCAAGAAAGCAGGCAGGGTCATCTTTTGCCATCTGCTGCAGAGTATGAAACTGTACCACGAAGAAGTCCCTTTACGAATATTTCTATGGAGGCTCAGTTTGGTGTTCACCCAGTTAGTGCATTGAACAATACATTGATATCATCCAACAGGAGGGTTACCCACGAGGAAGATGTTTTGCGCATGGAGAGGAAGCGCAAGGTACTGTTTGTGCTCTCTGAAACTGCTTAACCATGGAGTCACAAGAATCTCATATATGTTCATTGAACTTCTTGCAGAGTGAGGAGGCAAGAATAGCACGAGAAGTTGAAGCCCATGAGAAAAGGATCCAAAAAGAGCTTGAAAAGCAAGATATTTTGAGGCGAAAGGTCTGCGTCTCATCATCTATATCTTTTCTTTTGCAAACTTGTAGGTTTAGTACTGATAGCAGTGTAGTACATTTTACTTAGAGAGAAGAACAAATAAGGAAAGAAATGGAAAGGCATGACCGTGAAAGGCGGAAGGAAGAAGAAAGGTTATTGCGTGAAAAGCAGAGGGAAGAGGAGAGGTATCAAAGAGAGCAAAGGCGTGAACTGGAACGGAAGGAGAGGTATTTGCAAAAAGAGTCTATGAGAGTAAGTTTGGAAACTGTATTGCTGAACTATCCTTCTGTTACTTTGAGCATCAGTAATGTGTTCTATATACCCAGGCTGAGAAAATGAGACAAAAAGAAGAACTGCGCAGAGAAAAGGAGGCAGCTAGACAAAGAGCTGCTATAGATAGAGCAATTGCACGCAGAATTGCTAAAGAGTCGATGGAGCTTGTTGAAGATGAACGCTTGGAACTCATGGAGAAAGCTGCCTCAACTAAACGATTGCCTTCAATGCTTTCTCTTGATTTTGACACTTTGCAGAATCTTGATTTGTTTAGAGGTTGGTTATGCCTGAACCCGTTTCTGACAAAAATTGTCTGCTGAATGGTAGTGGCTTGTCTGAGGGATATGCTTGTACTTTTATTATGTGGTTGAAGTAGTTATTTCCTAACAAGATGACCTGCAATTGTTTGGATGCCATATTTAATTAACAATATGAACCACTTAAGAAAAATTCAGTCTTGATAGGATGAGTTCTTATATGAAGTTCATGATCATTTCAGAGAGGCTTGTGTTCGGCGTGATTTCAGTTTTGGATGAACTGTGTTTGAGTTGTAGCTTACAAAGTTAATTTTTCTATCATAGATAAGCTGTCTGTATTCCCTCCGGAATCTGTGGTATTGAAGAGGCCGTTTGCAATTCGACCTTGGATTGATTCTGAGGAGAATGTTGGGAATCTACTCATGGTGAGTTTGAGCAGTTTTTCATAGTTTTCTACGTTCTGCTTTTCCAAAAGGAAGGTGATATCCACTAGTATTGGGACACAGCAGAAGATGTAATAACTAGAATATTGCAGATTTTCTTTGTAACTTGTCGTAGAAGTGACGACAATCTCTTTTTATGTTTGCAATCATATTTGGATCATGATGTATGGTCAAAAGGAAAGAAAATTGATTTAGCTTCTCTTCTGAAGTATATCTCATTTTTGTTTACGCATTTTTCATAATATCAGTACCAAACTCTAACTTTTGTTTTAATTATGTTCTTCCTGTATGTCTATTGTTGCTCATGTGCGTTTGTAAGCATAGGAGGTAGAAGACACCTGCTATGTGGGTCATGCTTCATTTGCTATGTGGGTATGCTTCATTTGGGTCCATAAACAGTTGGACAATTTAGCATATGGAAATGAGTTGCCAAGTGATGTTATGAAATGACCATTTGATTTACTACTGCCCTTTTCAGAGTCAATATAAGAGTAACACTGGAAAATGGAAAGATGGACACCGTACAATAGTTTTGGAAATATACGCTACAACCTTAATGGATGTTGTCACTTATATAATGCTTATTGCACATAAAGATAAATTATGAGTTGTCAACATAAAGTCTCAGTGTCCTGTATGTAACTAAACTTTGACAATAATATTTTATGTTGGTTTATGATTATGCCCTTCCTATTTGTCTCCAAGTATCCATGTTTCTATTTTTAGGTAGGTTTCACATGCCTACATCTATGCCTACATCTATGTTTTCTTTATTTTATCTGCTACCATTATTTTATTTTTTTTGGGGGGGGAGGGAGGAGTTGAAGCCCAAGTAATTGGAGGAGGCCATCTTTTGGCAGGCAGCATGGTTCTTTTATTTCCCCTTACGTTTTTGTTTTTCTTCATACAATTTCTGAACTAAATTGTTAATCTACAGGTTTGGAGATTTTTAATTACTTTTGTGGATGTTCTTGGGATATGGCCATTTACTCTGGATGAGTTTGTTCAAGCTTTCCATGACTATGTAAGTACTGTTGAGATCTTTTAATCTGTTGTATATGAAGTATTATCCTGCTCATAGTTTTCATATGCATTTCCTGCTCTGTACTTCAGGATCCCAGGCTATTGAGTGAGATTCACATTGCTCTTTTGAAATCTATCATCAAAGATATTGAAGATGTTGCAAGGACTCCAGCCACTGGGCTGGGGGCAAATCAGAATAGTGCTGCTAATCCCGGGGGTGGACATCTGGAAATTGTCGAAGGGGTCAGTCTTCTGGGTTTTTTGTTACTCTGGCAAAATCTGCTTTGTTCTCCACAAACATTGTTTTTGCATTTTCTGTGTCAGGCATATGCATGGGGTTTTGATATACGCAGCTGGCAGCACCACTTAAATCCATTAACGTGGCCCGAAATATTGCGGGAATTTGCACTTTCTGCAGGATTTGGGCCAAAATTGAGGAAAAGAAATGCGGATCAGGCATATCTTCGAGATGATAGTGAGGTGCTTCTTTGGAGCATTTCTGACCTTGTATAAATTTTCCTATTTTCTTGTTTGTTATTCAAATTGGATGCAGTTTATCCTTAGCACCTTGTAATTTAGTTCTCCTTTGTTGGCTATCCCTTATCATGATGGCTGTTTGATGTTTTCTTAGATAAGCATGACTGAGATAACAGATGAGAGTGTTAAGATGGATTTGTGGAATAAATTTGTGGCACCTCTTGAGGACATACTTTGCGAACAGAGCATTTGAGATGTTTTAAGGACTGTTAAGGAGGACCAAAGGAGTTCAAACAAATGGGGGAAAAAATGCTTACGGAAAACCTGAATTAATTTGGGCAAGTGTGATAAAGAGCTTGAAGTAGTAGGGATTAAGACAATTTTCTTCTCAATAGGATTTCATGTTCTACTGTTCTTTTCCTTTTTTTTTTCTTTTTCTTCTGTTTCTGCCTATGGTTCGGTGGGTCTACCATCCTTATTAAGATGTTGTTCAGACATTTTACTTGACCACAAGTTGTAACACTATTGAGAAACTTATGTCTACTATGATGGTTTCAAGAACCAACTGTTAAGAACCTTGCCTGATGTACTTGAATATTGCAGCATGCATATATGATCCTTTCTGTTGAATTTTTAAGCAGGCATATTTCTCTTCAAATATGTTAAAAAGTGTTCTTGAGAAGCTTGAGGAAACTATTTTACATTCTTAAGAAGGTTCGGTCAGGAACATAGTACTATTGCTTACAATAACTTTGCAAGATATATCATTTTGTTTCCTCTTCATTTATAATCTTTTTTCTCTGGGCTTAATTTCTATTCCAATTTTAATGTTAAAACTCAGGGTATTGATGGTGAAGATGCAATCACTAATTTGCGCAGTGGAGCAGCTGTTGAAAATGCTGTGGCTATAATGCAAGAACGAGGATTCTCTAATCCACGCAGATCTAGGCATCGCTTGACGCCTGGGACTGTTAAATATGCAGCATTTCATGTTCTTTCTCTTGAGGGAAGCAAGGGTCTGACAATATTAGAAGTTGCAGAAAAGATTCAGGTAATTTTAAAGTGATAGCTTTTTTTTTTTAATTTTTTCTTTTTAAGTGGAACTTATCGTATTCAGTGACTTGCTTTTGAAATCAGAAATCTGGGCTTAGGGATCTTACAACGAGCAAGACACCAGAAGCTTCTATTGCTGCTGCTTTGTCTAGAGATTCAAAACTTTTTGAGAGAACAGCTCCATCAACATATTGTGTACGTTCTGCCTATAGGAAGGATCCAGCTGACGCCGAAGCAATACTTTCTGTAGCCAGAGAAAGGATCAAGATATTTAAAAGTGGATCTGTAAATGGAGAAGATGCTGATGATGCTGAAAGAGATGAAGATTCTGAAAGTGATGTGGCGGATGATCCTGAGGTTGATGATTTAGGTACCGATTTAAACCCTAAGAAAGAGGTTCAGAGTTCTCCCCAAGCAAACAAATTTAATGGAAAAACACTCACGGGAAATGGAAAGGAGAATGATGATATCGTGGAAACTCCACAAACTGGCATAAAAAATGTTGGTGAGGATTTTTCTTCAGTTCTACCTAAAGGCATCAACAGGGGGAAAGGTGTGGGTGCTTTCATTGATCAATCTGTAGACGTTACTGGAATCTCTGCTAATCATTTGCCAGAAGATGCAGTTATTGATGAAAGCAACCCTGGTGAACCTTGGGTTCAGGGACTTATGGAGGGGGAATACTCTGATCTGAGTGTTGAGGAACGCCTTAATGCATTGGTTTCATTGATTGGTATTGCAATTGAAGGAAACTCTATTCGTGTAGTTCTTGAGGTATCATTTCATTTCTTTTATGGTATTTGACAGTTATTTTGATTATCTATAATCTGAAATGATAGCATTTCAGGAACGGTTAGAAGCCGCAAATGCTTTAAAGAAGCAAATGTGGGCAGAGGCACAACTTGATAAACGGCGTATGAAAGAAGAATACGTGGTGAGGACATGTTATTCGTCGTTTACTGGGAACAAGCTAGAACCTAATCCGGCAATGTCTGCAGCTGAGGATAGGCAAAGCTTATTGGTCACTGATAACAAAACTATAAATATGTCGGTGAATGCTGCTGTTCAGCAAGAACAAGTATATGACCTGCAGAATGATTTGAATTATCTTAATAATATGAGTTCTGAAGGGATCCCACAAATACATGACTTGTCTGCTGGTCCAGATAATCTGCCCTATCAGCAACTTGGGCATGCTGTTGAAAAGTCACGCTCACAGCTAAAATCTTACATTGGTCACAAGGCAGAAGAGATGTATGTATATAGATCATTGCCTCTTGGTCAGGATCGCAGACGTAATAGATACTGGCAGTTTATTACTTCCGCATCTTGCAATGATCCTAGCAGTGGCAGGATATTTGTTGAGTTACGGGATGGGTGTTGGAGGCTTATCGATTCCGAAGAGGTAGCACTTCTTTTGCTTGTGTGCTTATATGTTATTGTCGTTGAGCCATACTCAGAGAAGATGTGTTGTGGACCTGTGTAAATGCAATCTGTATGTTTCTTAGGTGAATTGTGCAGTGTGGCTAGTATTGATTGTGGAAGCAAAGGCAAAAGATAATGAGCTAGTATGATTTAGTAGATTATCCGACGAAGTCAATAATAACACTTATTACCCTGCAGTGCTGAAAACTTCAGTTTACTTATTTATGTACTTTTGACTGCCAGGGTACATAAATATGTATATTTTTCATGTTCTTACTTCCATCATATTTTTTATGCCTGCAGGGTTTTGATATTCTTTTGGCATCATTGGATGTACGTGGGATTAGAGAATCCCATTTGCATACAATGTTGCAAAAAATTGAAATTTCCTTCAAGGAAACTGTCAGGAGGAACATCCTATGTGCTAATTTGGAGAGGCAAATTGGGCCTTCAGTCAAACGAGAGCCTGCTGAACTGGCTGTGGACATCGATAGTCCAAACAGTACTATATGCTTTGCTGACTCTGATGTATCTGAGACTTCAACATCTTTCACAATTGAGCTTGGGAGGAATGAAACTGAGAAAAACCATGCCTTGAAGAGGTACCAAGATTCTGAAACGTGGATGTGGAAAGAATGCTTCAACTCTTCAGTTTTAAGTGCCATGAAATATGGGAAGAAAAGATGCACACAACTCCTTAGTGTTTGTGATTACTGTCATGATGTATATTTTTCTGAAGACAGTCATTGTTTTGCTTGTCACAAGACATTTGATGCCTTTGGGAGTGACTTGAATTTTTCTGAACACGTTGCTTGTTGTGAAGAGAAACTGAAGATTGGCCCTGCTAGTGCTTTGCTCGGTCCATCTTCTCCACTGAGGATCAGGTTGCTTAAATTGCAACTAGCTTTAATTGAGGTAAATGGCTTATTGTTTTTGTGTTGAGTAAATTCCATACATCCTTTTCTTTTCTTTGATGTTTACCAGTAAATTTCATTGAGGGCATATACTTAGAGTCATCAAATCCTGTACACTTGAAAAGAACAAAGGAGACCTAAAATAAAGAAAAAAAGACACAGATTTCCACAAGCTCAATGTTTAAGCTGCAAAATGTATGAAGAAAATAAGCAATGTTGGTCAATTCCAAGCGTGGAGACATTGTAACAAAATGGCTTTTGAATAGGGCAAAAAACTAGCATTTTTTAAGGATCTATGTACAGTTGTTCACCATACCACTTATTTATAGCATTGCTTTCCTGCCTTATCTTTTGAGCCTTGGGCATTTACTTAGACAAATTACACAAATTGTTCTACTTGAATTTTCTTTTTCGTTGACCAATGTAAGTTTTCCATAAGCCAGATGGTGGCTTTCATGATGTCATGTCCTAGTAATCAAGCTTCCTTTCTTAGGGCTAATGGGGGAGTAAGGGCAGCATTTAAGAAAGAGCATGCCTTAGGGTAGAAACATGAAAAGCTAGTGCTGTGAGCATCTGGGTAAAGTAGAAATTCTACTAGAGGTTCTATTTCTTGTTTCGTAATTGATAAAGTAGCTTAATAGCTTAACCATTTGCATTTTGGGTCGGCAGGTTTCAGTTCTCCCAGAAGCTCTTCAAGCTGTTTGGACCAATGGGTATCGAAGGTCATGGGGCTTGAAGTTGAAAGCTGCATCATCAGCTGCAGAACTACTTCAGGTTATATTTAAACTTCATTACCTTACTGTCTTACCATTTGTACTTCGAACTATTTTCTTGTAAGAAGAAGCTTTGATTTTGCAATACTACTGGGTAACATGAATCTCATCTTGCATGGATACATTGTGTTATTATCTTGAAATTCATGCAAACCAGGCCAAGAGGCCAAACTGAGACCTTTAGATTATCATGCTTCTGAATCAAAGTGATTCATGTGTTGGAAGAGGAGGCAGAATACACCTGAAATATAAAAACAATAGTCTAGTAGAACTATTTGTTGCAATTCATTACCCTGCTGATTAGTGACAACATTATGTCCTTTCTTTTCTGGTTTCTGTGTTGTTGATAGGTTTATCACATGGCTGTCTTGTAAGAGGAAAATCAAGTCATATTCAAGTTCTGTTTGAGAGTTGCCTAGATGGTTTAATAACTATCCAATGTGCTAGTAGGTGTTATCCTTTGGATATTCTTATGAAGTTACCTATCATTAAAAGTTTGTTTGAGCACCTTTCATTTGTTTGGATTATGGTCCTTGAAGTGCCCTTTTCTTCTAATATGGAATGGGTGAAGAAGTGAATTGTGTTACTGTGAATTTGATATTAAACGAGACTGATAATGGTGGTTTATGGGGAAAGGTAGCATCTTAGTTATCCCTCCCCTACTTCCTTTTCTTTTCAGGCATTTGGAATGCTTAAGCTATTAACATGAAATGAACCAACTTTGAATGTCATCTGATGATGTTTGCATTGCAGCTAATTTGCTTCTTATACTGCAGTTATTGCTATTTCTACAATAATATCATTATTGTTATTGTGTTGTTGTTGCTTTTATTACACTTTATCGTACCCCATTCTGACTGAGTTATTTTTAGTTGTTTTGCTAAGCTGAATGAACACATACACTGCCTTGACATAATGCATCTTGTTCTTATCTCCTTTTCATTGTTTGTTTTACTTAAATGCGGATACACTCTGTATGTTATCCTCAGCTTCTGACCTTGCTGGAAGGTGTCATAAAGAGAGATTATTTGTCCTCAATCTTCGAAACAACTGGTGAACTTTTGGGGTCATCTGAGCCATCTGGATATGCTACAAATGATTCCTTTGATGCAGAAACCGTTTCTACGCTGCCATGGTTACCACAAACAACAGCTGCTATAGCTCTGAGACTAATGGAATTTGATTCATCCATCTCATATATGCTGCATCGGAAAGTGGAGTTTCAGAAGGACAAGGTTGCTGGTGATTTGATAGTAAGTAATCTTCCCTTATGTCAGGGTTCAGCTCATAATTTGGTGCCCCATGCCACCTATTCTCATCTCTTTATATGCAAGTGCTCTAATTATGATTGACAGGCAGTAAAACCTTATGCCTACAAAAGTGTAGCAAACTTATGCCTCTACATATTAGGATACCTCAACAGACTTTCAGAAAATAAGTGTAATTGTATGTTTGGATTGATTATGTTCCTGATTCTTTTCATCCGTGCTAATTGTAGAAGGTTCCGTCCAAGTATGGTGTTGTGAAGAACACCAATGTCAATGAAACTACTGGAACTCAACATCAGGGTGGGTTTTTTCAAGAAAATTGGCTTGACATGGGGACTGGGCTTGTTGGACTGGGTGATACCCTAGCGAATCGGGGCCGTGCTCATGGTCGTACCCGTGGTGGTAGATCTCAAAGGAGGGCCACTGGGTCTAGATCAGTATCTGCTAAGAGAAGTATGACCTCAAGCAACGACAGATTAGGACATGTATTGACATGGAAAGGGCGGCCACGAGCCCAAAGGGGACATGTATTGACATGGAAAGGGCGCCGGCGAGCCCAAGGGGGGCGTAAGCGAGGATGCCGCAGCACTAGAAATAGACAAAAAGTAGTCAAAACATCAGTTGAGAGTGTTGCTGAAAGAGATATCCCAAAAGAAACCATATACAAGAAATTACCAAGAGGCCAGGTAAGAGAAGATTGGAATGGTGCTGAATTGAGGTTCCAAGAAGAGGGTGGTGAAAATGGCAGCAGCTCAGAACGGTCAGATTGTGATCATGAAAATGGTCATGCTACCGGAGATGAATACGATGATATGGGAGTTGATGAGTATGCTGGCGGTTTTAATGGCAAGTCTGGTGACTTACTAGGAGGAAGCGATTATAATGTGGATGCCAATGAAGAAGATGACGGCTTAGATGAAGATGAAGATGAAGATGAGCAAGCAGATTTAGACGTCGACGAATATATAAATAGGGACTCGGATGAGGATATCAGAGCCGAGGATATCAGTGGCAGAAATGGACAGCAGAATGGGGACCCAGACGAAGGTATGGGTTCATCATCTTCGGACTTCAGTGACTAAGAATAACCTAGCAAGAGAAACATCCAATTCCTGATCTGTATTCTTATGGTATTCTTGAGGCGCTAATGTAATTTATAGAAGAGTCTGTAACTGTGCATAACTGATGCGACTACACTGTACTTGAAACCAATTAACTAAAGTATCAATGAATAGTCTGCAGGTACCATGCAGAGATGATGCTCCAGGCCACATGAAGCTTATATTGATGACTTGCAATGTCTGAAACCACAGAACAAGGAAAGATTAAGACTGTAAATCACTGGAATAAAATTCTTACAATCACTGTAAAGCAATAACCCAGGAGTTTTCTAATCCCTGCCTTCTGCTCTGCAGTTAGCCTCGAGTTTCTTCTGTTTGGCGCAATCAAGAAGGCAACGAGACGCGTCCCCGACCCCTTCATGTTTTCTTCATTTGACGTTGTACAGGGATTTTCCACCCTTCTAATTAGCTTCTTCCCTCTCTTCTTTTCTCTCTTTTTTGTTTTTTTTAA
>STGP01017633.1:0-11503 GCA_004918865.1 Caryocar brasiliense | reverse complement strand
ATAAATGAAAATTATGTATGAAAATAATACCTTAAAAATCTTTCAAATAAAGCATAAGTCATATCAAAGCAAAAACATGTCTTATCACAGTATTTCTAAGCATTTATCTAAAAACTTCTAAGCCTTAAATTAGGTCGTTACATACCATTTGCCATTTTAGGGAATAGCTCTATATACATTAATATGTGCTAATTCCAAGACTTCTTTGGCTCTTTTCCTTTATCACACAAAAAGGACTTGGTAATTTTTTACCTTTAAGACAAGATTCATAAGTTGGACCAGGCTTTGCCCCTAAAGGAATTAACATTCCTAAACCTTTCCAACTTGTTAATCTTATTATTTACTATATGACTAAAAATCAAATGCCAAAGTTGCCTTAAAATCTTGGTAGATTTAACAACCGTATTAATCTCTTTATCCCTTAGATATTTCACTTATAGCTTTTAAGTGATAAAAGTCCATCATGTAAATTGCCCAAATCTACAATGTTATTACCATAACATTATAAACATTATCCTTAATAATCCTCTTTTTCTAGTTTAACTAGAAACAATGATAATGTTCCTAACAATTACATGATTATGACTTTAAAAGTCATATAAGATAAACCAATAGCCTTAGATGCAATTTCTTGCATTATAGCTAATTTCCAAGTTTATCTCCCTCGTTCCAAGGGATCTTTGGTTGATGAGTTAGAGAGACAAGTGGAATACAAATTAGACATACCTTTCCAAAAGCTTGTCCTCTATTGTCGCCCAAAACTATGGAGGCAATCTCTATTCCAATATCTATCCTTCCCACAAAGGAAAACATTTCCTTTATTTTTAATCGCTTTGTCCTTGTCCTTAGTTATCACATCTTATAACTTTAGGAATATAAGTTTTCTCATCGATTCTACTTAACCTAATTGTGGTATCCCTATGTAACCATAGCCGACACATGACCAATTAAAAGAGGCAATAAGAAAGTAATCTTTCTTTTAGCCCTACACAGGATTATAGAACATATGTTTTATGATATGGACAATATAAAACCTTTAAACTAATCCACAAAGTTAAGCCGTGTGAGCCTATGTCAAGTGTTTATGCAAATGGGTTTGTTGATTTCATGTCTACATTCATATGTAGAAAATAATGAGATTATTAGTATTGTGATATATAACTAAATACCATAGTGATTATGGTCTTTTAATCAATATGGTCTCCTACTAACTTGGCAAACTTTACACTTCTAGGAGTAGGAAATGGAAGCTTTTGTTAGGCCAGAATTCTAGTGGGTGATTAAATTCTCACAAGCATATTGATCTTCCGCAAGTTTGCATTGACGTTTTGGTTGATCAATATCCTATGAGTGGACCAAACATGTCTAGTGCCTAACTTGGCACGGCTCAATCGATTCAGCTCCAAATACTTGAGAAACAGTAGGTTCGCATTGCCATTTTGGTTCCTTTATACTAGTTAAGTCATACCCACCAAATCCTTAAGCTGTCTAGTTATTTCAGGTTTTTAATGCCGTTTTAGCAACTAAACTCCTAAAACATATCCATGTTTACATCAACTTAGTGAAAACCCAATCAATTACATCATTCCTATGTACCTATAACTAACAATGCAATCAATTTGGTAACTCCTAATTGATGCTTCAGTTGAGAGCCATAACACAATTCTTAGAATTATACTACTTTTAACTTAATATTTATTTTTACAAGATTTTACAGGTAGTCTTTAATTTAGGTCTCACTTTTCACGTGCATCTATTTTTGATATATATCATACATTTCATGCATGCAACATACATAAAAAATGGAAATTAAAAGGTATGGCCATAGACTATCTAAAGGCTTATGTCTAGCCGTAGGGATTCCAGTCAAGGGTATTGGGTTGGTCTTCATAGCATGTGACCCAAATCCATGGTATTCATGCTTCCACTATTCCCCTTGAGAATTGGGCCTCCTTAGACTCCTTGGCCCAACTCCATGGGCTATCATAGGTATGAGGTTTCCATAGCTTCTTCTTGCCTCTAATAGGCTTGGACATATACATTAAACTCAGCATACTAAGGCGAGACTAAGCTAATAAGCTCTCTAAAGGCCCCAATAATGAAAACTAATTAATTAATTATGATCCCAATTAATTAATTACAACCCCAAATTATTAATTACAACTAATTAACTACAACCCTTTGCAAAATTAGAAACACATCCACATGAGTTTTCTAAGTCCGTGGCCATCAATCATGCATAATCATCACATATGCATTCATTCTCATTCATACTCATCCATTCATAAAATATGTAAGAATTATGTTTAATCATTTTCTCGATGAAAGATTCATTTTTAGGGTTTAAAAGAATCCCAAAATCAATCTGGAACATCCTAGGCATAAGGGCCAAGCCTAAAACATTGAAGGGGAGATCGTGCGAGAATTGCTCAAAAATTCTGGGCATTACACAACTAGGCTGTGTTTTTCAAATAAAAGCAAATTTAAGATTGCACGGCCAAGCTGTGTTATTTGATTTCACATGATTTTTCTTCTATTTGCAAGCCAATCGCGAACCCAGTGGTTCCATCTATGAGTTACCTATAACCCAAATGTTTTAGTTTCATAAAAACCCAACTAAAAACACTTTTTCAAGATTAAAAATCCATGAATCCACCAAAAAATCACCATCTTAAGAATCAAGGCAGCATTTTATAACCATGACGGCCATCACGACCACACCCACAGGTTGCTATAGATGGCAACCCACCTCTCCCATCTACCACACTCATAAACAACCATTATAAGCGCATCAATCCATTAAGAAAACAATCAAACAACCATGTTCATACATAAAACTAAGGGTGGCTTTGATACCACTATTGGAGTGGTGCAGTAGAAGCGAATCTAATGAACCTAATCATAAATACATACATACTTGCATATATGGTTTGATTAAATCAAAGAATCTCAGCCTTGGTTGTATATATAAGCATTTAAAACAAACCATCCATTGAGGGTTTAGAAAAATTACCCAAATAAGAACTTGTGCATGAACCGTTCAAGCTCTCCAAGTGTAAAGCCTCTAGTTTGTACACCAGAATTTTACCTAGCCATAAACCATGACCCAAGCTCCTTTTCCACCTCCAAAATGATGCTCAAGGTGCGAGGAGAGAGGTGTTATGTTGGTTTGTTGTAAGAAAAAGGGGATTGTGACACTTGGAGTCATCCCCTTCTCCAGTTTTTGGTTCTTGGAGAGTAAGACACTCCCTTGGTGATGAATCATCACTTCTAAAGAATTCCAAGGCTTATGAGATGCCTTCCCAAGCCCTAATGGGCCTTAGTCCCATAGACTAGCCTAAACTATTTCTCCAAGAGAACTCTTTCATAGGCTTGGTCCATGGTTAGCTTATTTATGGACTTGGCACTAATACAAGTGCCACCCAATCAGCTCATACCCAAATCAAATGGTTCTCCAATAGGCCCTCTCAATAGCTACCAATTCCCCATACCAATATAACTTCCATATAAGCAATCTCCCCATAGACTTTAATTAACTATTTAAGCCTAATGACCAAACAATAATTTTAGCATTTACAATTCCTATAAATGCATTTTACGTGGTCTTACTATGGTCTTCAATTAATTAATTAAGTCTAATGACCAAATAATAACTCTAGCATTTTATAATTCCCATAAATGCATATTATATGATCTCACCATAGACTCCAACCAATAAATTAAGTCCAATGACCAAATAATAACCCTAGCATTTATAATTCCTATAAATACATGTTATTTGGGTTCACTCATTTCTTGAATTTGATTTCTGGATGTGCTAGCATCCATACAAAATTAATTACAAATGAAATTCTAAATTAATTACTAGTTGAAACACCATAACTAAAATTAATTTGTATATGGCCAAGATAAAATCCATATGGTGTGACTTACTAGATTTATTACTAATTAGCAATGAGATTATATTGCCAATGCCTATGATATTATCAGAATCAACCTTTCCACAGTTTAGGTGAACTTCCCAAATCACCTTAGGTTTTTAAAAGTCAAGATTGGCATTTAGCATATTGTATCAGGACTACCAAATTAGTAACGAATGTATAACACGATTACCACATTCTCGCGAGCTAAGATTATAGTTACTATACACTCGAATCCCTTTATCAAAGATGCCGATCTTGCCAAGGGTCACGATAAATGTCAAACCCTTATAGGCAAAACCATACAACTTTTATCTAAAACCCCATTCTAGATTATCATTGACTTAAATAAAAAAACCCATCCATTTAAGTGAACACACCCTGGCCAAAGATTTACTCATCAAGAATGTCCAAAAGTTATAAGTCTTTAACCTCATTTACTGCAAGGTAATGAATCCCATTTTGATGATCATGTTTCACCGTACATAACTAATTAGGGCCACCATATATCGGATACTCCTGTGTGGCTAAAATGAGTATATAAGCAATGATAAACTTTAACCACTTATATCTGAGATAACCTTGTCATCTTAGGTCTAAGGATTATATACACCATTATAATCTTAGAAGATAATCAATGATATTAAGTAAATATTACCATGTGATCATTATCTAGGTGTCACTGTTTGGCTCACTTACCACTTAAGTGCCTACAATGTTTGTCTTAATATGTCCCATTGAAAAGTAAGTGACTCGCTACTCTATATTAGATCCCACACTAATATAGAAACAAACAGAGGTGACAATCTTTCCAGAGTAGTGATGCCCAATTCAGTACTCCTAGGATCACGAACTATTTTAGATTACTTATATCGAACGACTCTGTTACTTATATACTTCAACCCTAAGAATATAAAGTTTCTTACAAGTAATCAAGGACATATTCCAATAAATGCAAACGTACAAGTGTATTATTTAAATGAACATATAATTTTCACTGGAGATAGGTTAATACATCACATTTTGCTTTAAGGAATACAACTAACATATTGGGCATAAAAAGATGTGCGTCTCCAACCACCATCACTTAACGAATGCCATGATGAGATGGTGGTCCAGTGTGAAGAAGCCCATACACACGACGCCGTAAAACTTGGTCCACTTTAGGAAGTGGATAATTTGAGTTTGCAGTTTGTCTATGTCTATGTGGCAAAGAATGTCAGCATGCTGTCCGTTAGGCACAGCCAACTCACCTTATCTGGACTATATAGCCTCAGACTGATGTAATCTCTGATGACGAAGAAGGGACGGATTGTTCAGTCTTAGCCGATCGTAACCCCTCCTGTCATAATGTCCAGACCCATTCATAGCTGCATAACGACAAAAATAATAACACATAACTTATAAAACATAAGATATACAACTTATAATAGCAGTAGATACGGATATGCAAGTACACTATAAAAACTTTAAAATGCAATATCAAAACATCATGATATTGTAATGAAAACTAAAGTAGCTTACAACATTCATCGATTATAGTTTATTCATCAAGTACATAAACATATTCAAAACGTTGTAAATTAACAACAGGGTGGCAAGGAAAATGGAAACTATTTTACAAATTCACCATCATCGCTATCACTAAAGTCCGAAATGTCTTCTTCTACAGTGCAAGCCTCATTAAATGTTGAAGTTTAACATTGCACATCATTGCCTGGGAACCTACTATTCTATATATGAAATTGGTGTAGTCGCCTTTGCATAATAGCAATATCCAGTTTTAAATTGTATTTCACCTTGTCGATGTTCGATTCTAAATACCTCTATTTCACAATGAATCTCCCACAATATTCCCTATAATAGTTTATCAACTATTCGTACTTCACCAAAATCTTTTAGATTTTAGAATGCTTTCCTACAAAAATGTTATTTGCATAGTTCTATTGCAGGCAAGAGTAGTTTGGTGCATTGATAAAATCTCGTTTTCTACCATACCATATGTGGCCATTGGGATCTGTATATATGTTGCCATCATAGTAACTCGACTATTATCGTTACATTTGGTGCGTCTTCTAGCATCTTTGAATGTGTTCATTTACTTGGGGCTACCTGTTATTGTTACATGCATTCAACAAAAACAATTATGTATGTGCAGTACATAACTTAAATTTACAAATTGCAACAAATTAACATATTTTTCACAATTGTTTGACCAATTACAGCTAATGAATAAAATGAAATGTTCCTATCGACTGCTATGCTTTAGATGGCACATATTTTTTTTGTTGTGCCTAGGCTTTCCATAGAATGAGCAATGCATGCGGAATTTACTGTTAGTGGTTAAGATTTGCTAGTCCATCTCATTGTGAATTTTGGATGACTTCGGGCGTCCTTTTCATCATATCCTTGTGTGTGGTGGCAGGAGAGTTTTACATTCCACCTAAGGACAATAGGCGGGATGAACCAAAGGATGAAAAGCATATTCATAACAATGCAAGGAACACTCCAAAGTATAATAACTTTCGATGAACTGCTCGTATTGGATGGCCCTTGAGTTGCATGCCATTATGACATAGGAACAGGGGATCCGAATCTCTTGAAACTTCCCACACGTGCACGCCACGAGTTTCACCACCTACTTTTGATTGGACTCACAGGTGCGGACTTCACAAACTATGGCCTGGCTATTGAAAGTTGTCACGGGATGGCTGTTGGCAGCGATGGAGTTGTTGTGAAGGGTTTTCAAACACGTTTCTGTGAAAACCTGACCCCTTTGCTACTGCTCCAAATACTTAATGCATTGCATGTTGAAATATTTCACACACTGGTAAGAGAGCTTCTCCACTATCATTGTTATTAGTAATGCATAGAACCTCTTCAGTATGCCATTAACTGACTTAATTGTATTTGTCGTTATAGCTCCATATTGCTTGTAATGTTGTGTAATTGCATCCATTTGTCTGCTCCAATTGCATTGGCCCATTCGTGTGTTTTGGGTGCACTTCACGAATCCATTGCATCAATTTGAAGAATTTTCTCTTTTGATTTTGACAGGCTGTTGACAGTAATAGAAGCAGTTGGCATTATTCATACAATAAGAGCAAATGAAAAGTAAGCGAATAACCATTCACCAACTAAGCATAAAGCCTCCTTCATATCTTTATTATTGAAGGTGGTGTTGTAGTTACTAAAGACGTGGCATGGGTAGTAGCGATGATGGCCATCTAAAGGTTACCACCGGTCCTTCTGTTTGACCTTTTTTATAGCAATGTGGTGGTTGGATATGACACATAGATCTGTCCGGCTAGTAACAAACACCCTTAAGTAACCCATAAACCATTCTCAGTTGCAGGTGTCTTCCTTCTCAACTATAGCAAATGTAATGGGAAAATTTTGATTGTTGCCATTTATTGTGGTGGCACATAATAAACACCCACTGTATTTGCCATACAAGAATGTTCCATTAACACAGAGAACTAGGCAACGATGTTTGAATCCTTCAATTGTTTGATTGAATGCCTAGAAAATTTGATTGAAAACTATGGACGTCAGATCCAACAATTGTTGATGTAATGGTTCTCCATTTCAAGTTCCACTCTCGACCCTGAATTAAAATGGCATAGTGCATTGGAGAACCTAAAAAACCATCTATAATATTCATCCCAGCCTTCATAAAGTTTAATGATGGCCATCTGCTTTGCCTTCCATGTTTTCCTATAACTAGGGTAATATCCCACCTTGTCCTTAATCTCATTTTGTAGCACTGCAACCTTAATGCTTGGATATTTTTCCATTAGCGCTATGATAAAGGCACAAATATACTTCTAATCTAACTATGTATGATCAGCAGCAACTTTTGGATTGGAATATGTGTTCAGACCAATATACTTTGTTATCTTCTAATAGAGACTCCCTTCCCTACGTGATGCCAGGAGCCTTCACAAACAATTGCTAGCTCAATCTTTACACCTTATTATATAAATCTTGCTTCTAGTTTTTTCAGAGATGAACTGATGATGCCTCTTGAGATGGAAATCCTTCGCATCTACTTATACCACATCCCTATCAAGAAAAATCATACCCATTGTAAATTTCTTGCTTAGCTCCCAAAATGTACTAAAGGCTGGCTTCTCATATAAATCCACATAGAGCATGTCAAAGTTGATATAAGAGAACGATGGTGGTAGGACAAGCAACAGAAGTGGATTCTGAACATTGGTGTTGTAATGTTGATCAAGTGCAAGAGCAGTTACATCATCATTAACATCATTCTCGCCATCATCATCATCTGGCCATAAGTCATCTTCTTCATCATTATCACCATCACCATCACCATCATCATCATCATAACCACCAACATCATAATCATTGTCATTAGCATCATCACCAGCAACAGCACCACCACTACCACATGAATCATCACGCTAGCCATAACTAACATCACCACCATTAACATCACGAGGCACAAATTTTGCCACAACATCTCCCAATATATGTAGACGACTAGACGAATCACCTATTATCTGTATATTACCGCTAAATCAACCACCACCCTGAATGATATCTCCACCAGTATGGAAATGACCATAATCTTCAACACCAGCAGCATTAGATGGTTCGACCTCGTCATCCACATCCCTTGATTCAATCTAATCAATTTTGACATATAGTTCTATACACTCCATGCCACCAATGTCACAGATATAATCGAAAATTTTAAAAGCTTCATCATTGCCACACAAAACCATACCTTCATCCTCTAATGTCAGTTTTTGGAACATTATCTGATGTATCATTCTAGTATCTGCAATAAGTTGAACGATCCATATGATTTTCATTACCAACTGTGCAAATGTTAGCCTCTGGTCGATATGAAATTGTTTAGAGTAACCACCATCATATTGAAATCCTTATAGGGCAAAAATAATTTGTCTGCGCCAATACACTTTTCCATATGATAGAGTTGCCATTTTTCTAATTGTAATGCAAATCACAGAACATTATCAACTTATTAGAAACCCCTCAGTTCAATATACGTACAAGTTCTAAAAATTTTATTACCTAGTAATAATGTTAACATTTTATGAACTACTTACAGTGATGTTATAGGAACAATTTACACCGCAAGCAGCATCACTCAAAATTTTATTGGCTATTTTGTACAACCATGGAATACCCTGTGTTGTGAACTTCTGCTTTAAAAGGTATGGCTTCCTCTTTTCTACTGCCTTTCATTCCGCCTGTGGGTTGGTTGCTTTGATTGTGCATGTAAATTTTGTCAAAAGACACATGTTCAATATTGAATCATCCTTAAAGAAAAAGTTATTGCGTACACACTTCTCACTTGGTATAAAAATTTTGCTTTCAAATGTTCCATTTCGATTTATTGATATATAACTCTCCACATTCTTACGGATGTTCTTGTGCCATTTCATCTTTAGGGCTTAAGCAAGATATTTTTAAATTTTAATCTTACTATTTCTTTTACATAGATCATTGCAAATATTGGCCAAATACTGAGGTAAAGTTTTCATTAGTATTTATGTTTTATTTTTATTAGATAGTCTTTTACCCCAATACCGAAGCAATTCTAGCTTTTGCTTCACAAAATCAATATGTTCAATAAGGTGATGGCCTGGATCCATCTTATATTCTTTAAGTAGATCCATAGTTGTAGTTCACTCCAGCCACTTTGGTTTTACAGCTGCTTTGGTTAGACTCCTCCTCGTAGTGATACTAATGCGCACTATCTATACATTTTTGTCTCTAAGCATGAGTGTCAGTTATTTTCTTTTTCTTATTTTTGGTTAAATTGTTTTGTTTCCTATCATTTTTTGTATTACTTTTTTGGTCTAAATCCTAATTTATTATTTGCTAATAACATTTGAATTTTTTTTTCTTTTTTCATTTTATTTCCTAATTTATTTTTTTGAACATTTTTTCCAACAAAGATTTTACTATTTGTGCCATTATTTTTGGGTCTCCTATAAATTTTCCATATTTCAAGTTCAAATATTCATCCTATAGAATGTACACTAAAACATACCATAAATACAAATCGCATACTATCACATTTATCCTAATATATGCAATAATATTTAGTAACATATTATAAGTACCATATAGACATTTTGATCTCAAACCATGAGTGTCAATTATTTCTTATTTTTTTATTTTTCATTAAATTATTTTGTTTCCTATTATTTTTTATATTAATTTTTTTTGTCTAAATCTTAATTTTTTTTTTGCTAATAATATTTGAATTTTTCTTATTTTTCTTTTTTCATTTTTTCCTGATTTATTTTTTCTAACACAAATTTCGTTATTTGTGACACTATTTTCGAGTCTCTTATAAAATTTTTCATATTTCAAGTTTAAATACTAATCCTACAGAATGTACACTAAAAACATACTACAAATACAAATAGCATACTATCACATTTATCCTAATATATTCAATAATATTCATTAAAACACTATAACATCACATTATAACATAATAGACAAACTATAATAGAATATTGTAGCTTTAACATAACTACAATAGACAAACTATTTTAAGCTAACATTTAACAATATATACATGAAAATAAAATAAATTTTTAGAGCTCGAAGAACAACTGTTATATTTTTCGGAGAGAGGTTGGGAGAGTTTGAGAGGAAAAATTTGAGAGAGATTAAGAGTAAGATTGAGAGTGTTTTGGGCGAGGGGAGGGGGAGCTACACAAGGGTTTGATAGGGGGAAAATATACCTTCTTTTATAGGTCATTTTTGTATTATTTTGTTAGGATATCATGTATAATAAGTAGTGTTTTAAGTTAAATTCTATTGTTTTCAAGTTATGGTAGTAATTTATAAGATTAAAGCTTATCATAACTTTCTTTTTACGCTTTTTCAGACCTTAATCCAACCAATGATAAAACCAAGAAGACATGGAGAGAATATAGTAAGGAAAGGCCAAGTAAAACAAAGGAAAAATTAAGTTTCAAACCAAAACTATGCCTTAACGGTGAAATCTAAGCCAAAACTTGGGTAGGCCATACTTTCCACGACGTCACAAAGAAAAAACAAAGAAAAGAAAAATAACACGGGCAGGCTGTGTTATATTAATTGAAAGCATAGGCATGTGAGTGAAGAACATGGGTGTGGAAAAGTTTCCAAGGCAAGAAAAGGAAAACACAGCTTGGCTGTGTAATTCAGGCAAAAAACACGACCTAGCCGTATTTCAAGGAGAATCATTTTTTTCCTATTTAAAAGCTTTTTTCTACAATCTTCAAGGGGAGGAACCCTAGAGAAAAATATCTACGACCTAGTCATCAAAAACTATCCTCCAGAGCTTCAAGAAAACAAAAAAGAAGAGGCGTGGATTCAAGGTTAGAAGAAAAAGACAATCTTCATAACATCTACGATAGAGTTTTCTAAACTCTTGCCTTTTAAGTTGTCTTTGTTCTTCATAGTTTATATTTTGTTCATGATACAACTTTAAATATGTGGGGTTTTTTTTTATTGTATGTGAAATTAAATGTTTATTAGGGATCTTAATGTAGCTATGACTTGTTTGATTTGATATATCTTGTCAC
>STGP01017567.1:0-13981 GCA_004918865.1 Caryocar brasiliense | reverse complement strand
GGAGGTTTATGTGATCTTTATGAATAAATGTATGTCGACTCTGAAGTATATGTGCATTGATCTTTGTGCGGTAATTCTAAATTATGTGAATAACTGATACACTTCGAATCATATAATGAATGACAACTTCGAAATTCTGTGAATGAATTGATGACTTCGAAATGAATGAAAGATAACTTTGTATTATGTGCATTGATGAGATATGATACCATGATCATGAATTGTTTGGCATATATATATATACATTAAGTTTGGACTAAGTACTCCTTCAAATATGCAGCAATAACTTTATTCTGAACTTTGGATCCTTGGATCAACTCTGTGCATAAACTTCAGTCATTTTGATATGAGCTTATTTTTCTGATACTGAGGCTTTGGCCAACTTTGAAACTTTGAAACTCTAAAATTCTAATAAGGAGTCACCTCCTATGCATCGTTCATACATATTGTATGATAATTGACATTATGGATATTTGAATATACATTGATGTATTACGACTGATGATGATGTTATGATTGATGATGTTGACGTCTTATGATTGATGATGATGGTGGTATATTATGATTGATGATAAAGTCAACGTGTTATAATTGATAATGCGTATGAATGGTTCTGAGTTATGGTGTGATTCTCCTATGTTGTGCTATATAACGATTTTGTGATACTAGATAATATGGTTTTGCTATGTTATGCTATATGGTATGCTTTTGTTTTGTTTGTCTAAGTGGTTTAGCAGCCATAACCCTGCTTGGCCATTTCAGTATACCCACTCAGTTTACTGAGGGTAGTTGAATGATTGCCTAGGTTTGCAAGATTAGGAGCTATTCTAGGTGTTGGAAATTACTTTCTTATAAGGATTCGCATAGGTGATGGTGAAGTGACACAGAGCACAAAGTACTATGTCACTGCATATAGCTTAGGATATTATTGGATTTGTTGGATGTTCATTGTGATGATGTTAATGATATTTTGATGGTCTTTTGGATGGTCAAACCCATTACACTTATGTTAATGATTTTCTATTGCTATTAAAATAAAGTATTTAAGACGTTTTGAATGAGATATGTAACATGTCATGTCTTATGTGCTTGTAATATGACTAATGAAGGGTCGATCATTAAAAGAAGGAAAAAAGTGGTGCTTTTATATGTTTCATTTTCGACACAGGGCATGACATGTTGGGGGTATAACCATTTACAAACCCTCAACTCAGGTTAGTTTGTACATATGCGCTTGGTACGGTGGATTGTGCCTGCATATGCATCTACTGGTAACTCCCCACACACTGATTATAATTATATTGATCCATTCCTATGCTATTGGTGCTCCATACATCCCTATCAAACATCCCATTTGACCTTTGTCTTTCATCAAACTATTAGTAACTGTTTGATCCTATTCCGCCATACGATGAATATCCTGCCATATTCACAAAATAAAACAAACAAAACAAATCAAGTAAAGAGTATTAACAGAAAACAAACTAAATATAAAATAAACAAAAATTGTCTAAACTAATAATAAGATAAACTATTTATGATATTAATGCACCAATCCCTAGCAATGGTGCCAAAAACTTGATAGATCTGTAAGTGCATAGTTATATCGAAGTAATATTTAAGATTATTATCCCATATAGATTGTAATTAATTACCAGAAATCTATGCCTATCCTACTATTATTTAGATTATCTAATTAATAAGTTTTAATTAATTAAACAAAAGAAAATAAAAACTTATTAATAGAAACTAATACTATCGAAGAACAATAAGATTATTGATAGGAAATGTTAATTTTACTTGAATCAACCTAATTTAATTCATTTGCATGAAGATCAATTTAATCAAGTATTGCATGGTAACAATCTTATGCATCAACTGCACTCTTTTGATGGCGTAGTCAAGTTTTCAACTGTAGCTATTATAATCTCACATGGTAATAATTATAAATTACTATAACCAATTCATTAAGTTATATTATTCTTTAATAATTAGAAACTCCTCATATTTCAAGTTTTTCTTTTTTGTTCAAGTATTATTCTTATTATTTCTATTGTTATTGGTCAGTTATTAACTTTTTCTTCAAGTATAGCTAATAACTAAATCATCCAAAGAACTCGTAAGCATTGAAAGCATTGAGATCAACAATAGAAAACTTGCAATATTGAAGAAAATCTAAATACAAATAAAACTAAACTAAATAAATATCAAGCTACATCAAAATCTCTAAAAATAGTTTAGCAATCCATAAAATGAAAATCTATAACAATATCAATTGAATTCAATAAAATATTAGTCATGTGCCCACAAATAATTTAACACTAAAAATTAAAAGAATAAGGAAAGAAAGCTTAGAATTTTGTCTTGATGGTTGATCTCATCTTCGTCTGATCCTAAAATCTTCCTCTGGATTGAAATTTTGTTCTCTTGGAGGCTTAATTTATTGAGTTTAGGTCATGTCTTTTGAAGTGTAGGTCGGCCTTCTCTTGTTTGTGAAGTGAAAGGCTCTTTAAATAGGAAGAAAAATCTAAATTGCCACGAAACACGGCTTGCCTGTGTTTTTCCTTGAATTACATGGCTATGGCATGTTTTGCCTCTGTAACTTGGTTTTCCTTCACTTTAACTTGATTTTGTCATGCTCTTTTCACTTCATGACTTCTTTTTGCAATGATTTTAGTAACTAAAACATAGAAGAATTAACTAAGATATGCTCTTTTCTTACAATCAACCATAAGAATGAAACCTATAAGAAACTACCTAAAACTAACTTTAATTATGCATAATTCTTAATAAAAACATTGCAATATGATAGTGTATAAAATACACCTTCACTACTGCCATTCCCTAGTGACCTTCATACTTTGCTAGATGCTTATATTACGCATCCCCTCCATAATTATGCTTGCCATCGAGAAAGCACGTAAAGATGGTAATGTGCTTGCTGCTACTCTTGTCAATGTTTGAATACTGAAACGCCATAAGATGTGACGGCCTGCCATCATGATAGTCATGATAGATATTACGATAAAAGCACAACGGTGTTTTTAGCTTCTTCTCTTGATGATGTTTGAGAAACGAAGCCATAGGAGGACCCTATTCGACCATCTTAAGGTGGCGTGATTTTTAGGTCTATAGTGTAGGTCACACTCGAATGCCTGCTTATGTCAGTGATGCCTTTGTGGATTAGTGACATTTGTCATTACATTTACAAGGTCTTGCATTGTTGTGAATAGGTGGGGATTTTTTCCCCATCGCCAATGTTACCTAAATGGCGAAGAACTCTACTTTGCAGAGGTGGTTGAAAACGAAAAAAATGATGCAAATAAAGCTGTCAGTGATTCTATAGTTATTGCACTATCAGTTGTTGCATGAAAATGCCCTCACCTATGTTGCGCTATAGAGGCAAATCGTTTGTCGTTTGTGGCGTGCCCATCTTTTGCAATTGGCATTGAGGCTCAAAAAGGTGATTAGGTTTTTAGAGCCAGAAACATAAATTTGGTGTAAGAATATTTTGGAAAATATTCACCATCTGTCAAAGAAAGGAAAAATTTGAAAAAAAAGACTAAAATTAGATTCTAGGGTAATATTCGCCCTCTGTTAAATAAATGAAAAATTCTAAGAAAGGCTGAAATCAGAATGCAAATCAAGGCCTTTAGCCAATGAGCCATTAGTTAGCTCAATTAACTAAGCCCTTTAAATTTATTTAGGCTATGCCATAACTAAGCCATTTGTTAGAAGAGAAATATTATTTTTGGACCAAATAGATCATTGTTATAAATTTGTTTTATGACATGTTTTGTATAGGACCAAAAGTTATCAATTTGTTTTGTACTTTAAATAATTAATTTATTTGATTATTCTGAGAAAATAAAATACAAATAAATGATTGCATCACAAGTTTAATATTTTAAAAACTTAATTTGTTTGATTATTTTAAAGAAATATGCAATAAATTTTAGTGATGACATTAAGTTTTGTTAAATCAGTTGAATTTAGGTAATGTTTATATAATTATTGGACCTTTATAAATGAGTATGTTTAACTGATGAATTTATCATAATGCATTTGTGGTAATTAATTGATATTGATGTGTGATGTATAAATGGTATAATTTGTATATATTAAATAAATGATTATTTATGTTAGTAGATGTGTTCCTTACAGAATAGTAAAAAAAAGTAAGAATGCATTCCTTAGAGGTCAAATAATTAGACCAATGACTCATTCCTTAGAATGCCAAAATTATAGAGATGATAAGTAAGAATGCATTCCTTAAAGGTCAAATAATTAGACCAATGACTCATTCCTTAAAATGCCAAAATTATAGAAATGATTTGTTATTTTAAAAGCTCAATTATTAAAAAGTTTGTTTGTTAAACAGTTAATTAATCAAATTGATTAGTTCCTTTTGATTTAGTTTTGGAAATATTGATTTGTTTCCTATGGATTAGATTTAGCAAAACGATAATTTTTTCTTGGCCAATTGAAAATTTAAATTTAAATTTAAGAATTCAAATTAGTATTAATGTTTCGAACCATGTTATTGGGTGATGATTATGAAAATAACGAATTTTCGATCTTGTTATATAGGGAATAATGTTAAGGCTCATTTGAATTGAAAAATCATATGCTAATGACTTTGGCTTTAGCATGAATGTTAAAGGTCTAAATATATCAAAGTAATTAGAGAAATTGAATGGAACATTTTTGTAGATAAGAAAAGGACCAAGTGGCATTGAATCAAATGTTTTAGTTACCTAGACCAACACAACAATGATGCCATTAACAATTATGTTAGTGCCAATTATTTGAGCTTATATCATTGGTAATTGAATAATCTGTTTATTCAATTATCGAGAAAGAATTATAAAGTAGTTCGCGGTTGACTTTCTTAACAGAATTAATATGCCAAATGCTAAACGATAAGGCTACTGGTTTTGTAGAACAACTTGGTAAGCTATTTATTTTTGTAAGATAAACTTTGAAAGTATATATTTATACGATAAGTTTTAAGTATTAGTTGTATGTCTTAGAGCAAACGTAAAATGCGATTTGTATTAAACAATTTCCAAAGACTATTATATATTCTTTTATATATAACATGTGTAATGTTTGTGTATGTTGATATTTAATTGAATATATGGGTCCTTGATTACTTGTTAGAGACTACATATTCTCAAGAGTTGGGAATATAAATAACCGAATCGTCTAGTACGAGTAATCTAAAGTGTTCGTAATTGTAGAAGTACTAATTGGGCATCACTACTTCGGAAGGTCATCACCTTTACTTGTTTCTATAATTAGTATAAGATACTAATGGTTTATGGAATAGCGAGTCACTTACTATTAGACATGAGATGTTGAGACAAACATAGTGGGCATTCGTATTACGAGTAGGTCAAACAGGTGACGCCTAGATGATGATCTTCTCAATGTTATTGATCATCATCTAAAATCATAATGGTGCATATAATCTTTAGACCTAAGATGATAGAGCTATCTCATGAGTAGATGGTTAGGATTTATCATTAATTACATACCCGTTTTAGTCACATTCATGTTTATGGCATATGATGGCATTAATCAGTTATGCATAGGAGTAAATGATCATTAAGATGGGATTTATTACCTCAAAGTGGACGGGGTTAAGATCCTATAGTTTTTTTGTCATTCTTGATCAGAAAATATGTGGCCATGATGGGGGGACTTAAACAGAAAGATTTTTTGGTTTAAGTTGGACACATCAAGAATGGGAAACAAAGATAGAGCCATATAGTCTTGTTGTTAAGGGTTTGACATTTACTATGGCCCTAGTGGGATCGAATTCTTCTAAGGGATTTCAATACACGGTAATTATAATCTTGGTTCGCATGAATGTGATGATCGTCTCATACATTCATTGCTAATTAGGTAGTTATGATACATTATGTTAGATGTTAATAATGACTTATGAGAACCATGGGTAATTTGAAAATTTTACCTTAGATATAAAATGTCAATTCTAGTATTATAAAATAGGCATTGACATTATGGTTTTAGTGCCAATTAGTAATAAACCTAGTAAGTCACACCATATAGACCTTTTTTAGTAATTGAGCAAATTGATTATAGTTGAATCCGTTCAACTAGTAATCAATTTGGGAATTCGGATTGCAATTAAATTTCCAAGGTTCCTAGCATATCTTAAAGTCGAATTCAATAAGTGGGTGAGGTCATATAATGTGTATTTATATGATATTTAAATGCTAGAAATATTATATGACAAATGGGCTTGATTTGAAAATTCCCAATAAAGAAAGCCTAAGTTAAGATGGTTTCGGTTCAGGTGGATTACATTAAGCTTTTGTGTGGCAGGGCTAAATGATGGGCCATGGCAATAAGATGGTTATAGGATGATTGGGTGGCATGTTATTACAAGCCGAGTCTATTTAAAAAGTCATTAGGGTCAGCCTTGGACCAAACCCAAAATGAGTCCATTAAAATGAACTATTTTGGCCTAGTCCAAGGGCCTAAGGCCTCTAGGGTTAATGAAAGTCAGCATTAGGGATCTGATTATTAGGTTTTTTTGGTAGAAAAAACATATGTTTATTTATTCCAATAGCAGTAAAAAGAACAAACTCGTATGCCAACAAAATTAGCCACCAAATCACCATCAATGATCATTAGGATGTGATCGTTTTCACCTAAAACTTTATCTGAATATTAGCCTATCAATCTCCATCAAGTGGGCAATGTTTTAAACATATATTGATGGAGAACGAGGGACTGAATGTGGATGATTCATGGTTGGAACGAGTTCAATGGACAAACTAGAGGCTCAACATGTAAGGAACTTAGATAATTATCATGTTCTCACGCATTTTTGGTTAGTTTTCTTTTCATTTTATAAATTATTTAATTTTAAACATACATATACCATCTTATCATTAAATGATTTTTTATGCAATAGCAATTGAAAGGGTAATGAATTATGTGTTTTCTCATAAAAGTATTTGTTACTTTAAAGTTGATAATGTTATAGAGATCTCTAATTGCTAAAATTGTATATACTGTCTTTGTAGTACTATTGAGTAAATCTTTTATTGTTGATAAAAGATTTGAAAAGTTTTATTTTAATAGTTATAAAATGAGTTAATAATTATATATGCTTAATGGACTAATTGGCAAAATTAATGCTATCTTCTAAATCACATATTTAATATTTGCACATGATGAATGTTATCAGGCTAAGATCCACTCACTCATATAGAGGATTGCTTTTATGTTTGTGTAACTTGGAGGATGAGACCATAACATGATGGTTTTAATGTATGTGAATTAAAATCTATTTCGATATTTATAAGATCCTGACAGCGCTATCTCACAACTTAAACCCGAGATTAGTGATGGCATGTAATATAAATTAATTTAAAGTTTGCAGCCTTTAGATTCTATTAAGTTAGTAAGCTTGTCACTATTCAGAAAATCCCACAAACATGCATATTGTTTTCTATAATACCAAATCTTTATGATAGACATTCATAAAACAAATATAACTTAAATATTATTTACATTATCACATATGCCCAAGATCAGGCAGTCAACAGATATTCTAGAATGTCTTACATCAGTTTACAACTCTGATGAAACTATATGAGATGAACAATACCCAATAGAGGAAGGATTAAACCTACCAGACTTTAAGAAAACTGCTATTCTTTACAACTTTATCCTACTATCCAAACCATAGTTTGGAAAAAAAGATTAGTATTGGGAGGGGGAGGCGGGTAAGTTTCCAAGATATGTAATGAGTAAAAGTAGATATAGCATAAGGATGAAAATTTATCACATATTTTAAATGTCACTTACTAGAAAAATTTACAAGTCTTAGCTTCACTTCACTTACTCATATAATTAACAACATGACATACAGATTCGATTATAATATGCATCTTGACATTACTGTCCACATCTTTACCAATTAATGAATGTAACTCGGCTCTGCCTTCCCTATCCTCGCTGTTTAATGAATGCAATAATGACTCAGCTCTACCATCCATTGTTCTCGTTAAAGATGCAATGCAAGATATAACATGATATGATAATATAAAACAATGATCACATAATTTCATTTATTTTTACATTACAATGACATTACATTATCTCATTATACACAGACAAGCGTAACTATCCCAGCCAATTTCTAAGTTTTAATCAAGTATAAATCATGTTTGCATATTTATTTTATATATGTTATATAGACCCCATTCATTTAGAAAAGCAAAACAAGTATCCCTTAAGCTAGGATTACTATGTCTCTAAGGATGACGTATCACTAGCTAGAAAGTTATACAGGCAACAACAAACACAGTTTGGCCGGGGGCTCCCCTTTCATTACTTCATTTAGATAAGGGAACAATATGTGCGTTGGCCAGATGTTTCAAAATTTAAAATTTAGTCTAGGCTTCTCATAGGTGTTGAATATGTCTTTCATATGTGTTTTCGAGGTAGAATGGTATTGGATGGCGTGCTGGCTTTAAAAACAAATAATATATTAAAGATCAGAACATCATAGATAACCTTTGATTTCTAAAATGATTAAATTTTATAGAATATATCTATAAGATTTTGACTTTCTATGGTATACAATTATGAGTTTGGAGTAATACAATAGACGCAACTTAATTCGGTGTTTTATAAGCCAAGTTATAATTAAAATAATAAAACGACTTAGACTCGACCAAACACAGTTGTGGACTGCCCACCTATAGGTCGTTCAAAAAATATTAGACCAAGCTACTGATCGACTACATATAACTCGACCACTCAGCTCCATTGATCACTCAACCTATCGATTGTATAGGAACTTAATCGATTAGTTATATTGATCACCTATATATAACTTTACCCCTCAGTTCCACTGATTAACTGCTCCCAAAGGTTGAAGTAGTTACTTGTTCAATTTTATCTACTTATTCAAAATCATTGGTTGACCACTCAAAACCCAGAAAGTATATCAAACTAATTCAATCTAGCTGTCACTATATGAATTTTTACAAGGCAAATTAAAATCTAACATTTCTAATATACGTTAATCATAAACTCATCAAAATCATCTTAAATTATCATCAAGACTAAGAAGTAAATTTTGCATCCATAAGACAAATTACTTTGGAACTTAAAATTTCAAGTTCAAACTTTCCACCAACGTTTCTTACCTTTTCCAAGCTTGATTTTACTTTCTAAAGCTCAATTCTTAACTTATCAAATTTAAGGATTTGAAGGAAGAGTTTTTCTTTGAACTCAGTAAAGAACTGATGGCAACAAATAACTGACATTAAACAAGGTGACATCTTTTACAATAAACTTTTAGTTGCTAATAAAGTTATTTAGTGCTAAAACAATGGCAGCTAAAACAATAGTGGTAGAAGAAAGATCATGTACTAGTCGATTTTACTAGTCAACCTTTTCGATTGACCTTTAGACATTCTTAAGTCATTTGCTCAACATTTTCCACATACTTACTTGACTAAAATGGCTGTTACTTTACTTTGAAAACTTGGTTGCTATTGAGTCTCGACTGCTTACTTTTTGTCGAGGTCTTGAAGGGGAATAGTTATAAATCTAAAAAATCCTCAATTCCATTAATTTTGTGCATATGACTTAGCATTCTATACAATAAGTTCTGAAGTTGTCACATAATAGTGTTTAGTGCGCTTGCATAGTGTTCATAGTGACTTTCAACATAAGGATGTGTAGGTATTTTAGTAAGTTTAAGATAAGCATTGATGAGGTTAGACGTGCTGAAGATAAGACTCAAAATGAAACTTGAATAATTATCAGCACTCTATAAAGCCTATAAGAGAACAAGCAAGTAATGATCATATGAAAAGTTTCTAAGTGATAGCTAGGTGAATATAGGTTAGGTAAGATATCTTAGTGATGTCTTGACTGTATCGTATGATGTTGAAAGTATGACATGAACTATTAAGTGGGAGTTCCATTGTAGTATACATACCTTACTATATGTGCTTTTATAACTACTTAGGAGAGTGAAATAATATTCTCCATCTCTATCACTATGTGAGCCCTAAACAAAATATTCTTTGAAACTTAGAGACTATACATGAAATTTGGATTGGAGATTACTACTTTAATATGACTTTCAAGGGATATGATTGATTAATATGTCTCAGTGACTATAATAGGAAAGTGTTTAGATCTAAAAGAATTAGTATGAGAATTGGGGTAAGACAATTGGATTTTACACATAAGTGTTGTGACTCATTTTCCAAGGAGGTTATCCAGTTCAATACTTATGATAATCATAGGTTATAAATACTTGGATAAATCAAGGTGGATCATCATGAGTTAAGACTTATGGGGGATGAAGATCCTCTATTTAATGTAAATAAGTTGATTTAGGGTATAGACGATATTTTTTGGGTCAGTCTATGTTAGTTAGATGGTGGCCTAATATGGTATTTCCAAACTCCTCTTTTTCATCTAAGTCACACATTTTATTTTTCCATATGAAAAATAAAATGCAAGAAACATAGAGATAAGGTATTATGGAGTCTAATGTAGATGAAATAGGAGATATTGAAAATCATCCACATATTTAAGTGGATATTAATTCTGAATAAAACTTTTATTATTAGTTGATAAGATAGTTGTTTGACTTATCATTAGTTGACAAGAATTCTGCTAATTATAGTTCTAATATAGATTTAGCTTTGTGAGACTTAATCTCAATAACTATATAATACATCTCTTTTATAGAGATTGTATAGAGTTTTAGTTTTTTTTTTAAATTAAAAAAATGGAGTTTTAGTTTTTTTTAATTAAAAAAAGAATAACTACTAAAAACTCGTCTTTCTCTCTAACGAAAAACCTTATGAATTCTCTCATATCCACAAAATTTAAACTCTCTTTGTAGCATTTATTCTAAAAGCTGGGACTTAATGCATAGAATTAGGAGAAGCACACTAGTTGTCCTTCTCTTAAACATTAGAGATATTTTATGTTCGTAATATAAGTAATCATAGAATACTTTAATTTAAGTGTTTGGATCGAACAAGATCATGGATATAATAACAAACTATGCATGGAGTATATCTTTTGTTATATTATTTAGTTACTACCATATGTGATCATGTATTAATATGGATAATTTAATAATAAAATAACCGACAACTTGTCTCTCTTGTGTGAGATGTTGAGGTCTAGCTGGGCTCATTTTTGAGTTACCGGTGCCATCATTTCCAGACCTTAGGAAGGATTTTAGAGGAAGAGACGGCCTATTCTTAACTTCACTTTGTACTTTCTCTCTCTCGACGTTCTTCACGGCATTTAAGGCTCGAAACATTATCTATTTTGTTGATGAAACTTTATAATTTTTTGCACGAATTGATGTTCAAAGAAGACTTTGTCCATGTGCGGCCACTTGATCAAAGCCGGCTGCACCGTTACTGTCTTAAACCAAACCCTCGCCAAAGCACAACCCCTGCTCGACATCATTTTGTCAAGGATTGGGGGATTGTTTTGAAGGTGTCAAAAATATGGCTTTGGCTATTGTTAACCTTTGTGCATACAATGAACTTCGGGAGCTTTACTTTCTCGTTAGCATGCTCATGACTTTTATTCTTGGCTTAGATTGTGGTATGGTTTGCCTTGTCCGCTCCACGTTAGCAAGCAACTTGTAACTTGTCTTTTTAGCTTATGATCGTAGAATTTTTTTAAAAAAAAAATTAAAATTATTCTTAATAGTTAAAAATAGTAGTTAAAGACCAAAGCATTATTTTTAACAAACAAGCTCTTCAACTTTGTTTAAGTAGTTTTGAGTTCCTCGCTTGATTAAGTACAACTCTTTGTTTTCATTTGTGAGGTGCTATAGTGATTTGAGCTAATTGACTAGGTCTAAAATGTTAGTAGAAAGCATTTGTGCATCCATGTGTATCAATTTGAACTCTCACATGAAAAAAAGTCTTAAATAGTTAAAATCTTGCTATAATGTCATTTCCTATTAACATATCTTGTTATGAAGTGTGATTAGGTTTTGCTTTTTGGTTATTTGACCGTAACATTTACTGGGAAGTTGTAAAATAAAGGCTTTCTCTTTTGCACACCTTGGGCTCATACTTACAATGAAATTTTCCAATAAGCTCTAGTGCAATGGGGTTTCGCTTTAAGGTTATTGACCGTATGAAATATTGAAACAAAATAATGTTGGAACAAGACAAGCGGCTTGAGGGGCAGTGAGGATTTTTCACTTGCTTGACTGAGAGGGACTTGATCTAATTACATCTTTGTTGGAGACGAGTGTTGTTTGTTGCTCGGCCAATTGCATAGGATTAGAAATTTCATATTTTGATTCTATTGGCACTTGCTAAACAAAACTGCCAAAAATAATGTAGTTATGCTAATCTAGCATGATAAAAGGGTCGATGTTTGCATTTTTTGTGATACCCAATTCATACTATCATAGCTAATCAATCCCTTGTTCTGCTTCGCGGAGATCAAATCCTGATGAGCTGAGGAATGTCTCTACCCTAGTCCATCAGTGCAAGGACTACAGTCACGGAATGCAACTTATTGTTAAAAATGCCTTTGTAGTTCACCTTAATATTTCGTGAAATAACTTTGATGATAAAGTTTATTAATATTTATACTAATATTTTCATGAAAGTATAAGGACCTAAAGTTTACAATGAAGTATATTTTAAAGTATCAAAAAAACAAATAAGAATAATAAATTTGTCTCCAAAACAATGGTCCATCACAGGAACTTATGGTTCACTGTAAGTTATCTAAAATGAAGAAATTACCTTCTGCTGAGCAAGTGGCACATGGCACCTTGCCTTGTGGCCCATCCATCTAAGTCTAGAGTGTAAAGTTTGTTTTTTAAATTGGAATCATGTTATTTGATATTAGATGTGAAAATAAATACAATGGACACCTATATGATAAGTAAATTAAACATGACACTTAGATAATAATTACATAGTAGCTTACTTGATGTTATTGATCATCATCTAAAATTATAATAGTGCATATAATTCTTAAACTTAAGATGATCACAATTATTTTATACAAGAGTGATTAGGATGTGTCACTGCTCACATATTTGTGCTGATCAGGTATTTAGTATATTATGACCTTAGTTAGTTATACATGGAAATAAGTAATTATTTAAAATGAGATTCCCATCAAGTAAATGAGAATAAGATCTTATGACTTCTAGCTATTCTTTAATAAGAAGATTCTTGTTTAAGGTGACTGGATTTAAATAGGAAGTAATTTATGATTTAAGTCTTACTAATTAAAAATAAAAATTTAGATGTGATCATATGATTTGACTAATAGAATGTTGATTGAAATCTTAATAAGAAGGGATATAAGTGTACGGTAATTATGATTATAGTTCATTCATATAATTATAATTATATTAAAATATCAATTACTATTTAAGTAATCATGATACACTGTATTAAATATTAATTTTGACTTATAAGAATTAAGAATATTTTAAAAAATTTTCTCTTAGTACAAAATGGTCGTTTGTAATGTTAATGAGTTGACATTATAGTCTGATTACCAATTATTAGTAAATCTAGTTAGTTACACACAATAAAATTTAATAAAAAATAAAAAAATTAATTTTAATTAAAATCATTTAACTAGTAATCAATTAACAAACATGTTGCACCTTCAATTCCATTGCAAGAGTACATCTTGCAACTAAATTTAAAATAGAGGTGAAATCATATGAGATGCAGATATACAAATGCCGACAATTCATATGGATAAAAGCTGCAAAACAAACAGACATGTATTTTCACATGTTTTTCACTAATAGAAAAACATTGAGGCTGCATTTGATTATTAGCTAAAGCGATTAATTTTGCTGTAATACATAAAAAGTCGTGTTAGCATTGTTTGATCACATGGTTTCATCAATTTGCACCAAAAGTAGGTTTGCAGACTTTATTTTTGAATTTTT